>JAVJIF010034280.1:0-67325 GCA_038442645.1 Agave tequilana | reverse complement strand
ACGGTCGACCGAGCCAGAAGTCGGTCGACTCGGTTGACCGCTCCGGTTGACCGATGTGCACAAACGTGCACAGCAAGGGCCGATCGACCACACGGTCGACCGACAGAGAGTCTCTGCTCTCTGTGAATGGTCGTCGATCGGGCGGTCGACCGCTAGATCTAAACCAAGTTTTCGATCGACCGGCCGGTCGATCGAGTTTCCCAATGGGCGGAAATTCGACCGTTGGCGTCGACCGGGCAGTCGACCGATAGCAGATTTTCCTGCGTGTTGTCCCCAACGACTAGTTTTTAGAAGCCTATATATTGGGAACCCCTTGGGCTATTTTCTATAAGATTTTAAGAGAGTTTTTGGGCTAGTTTTCCCTATCTATCTCAGTGTTTATCTTACATGTTTTAGAGCTAAAACTTTCATATCAAAAGGAGAGTTTTTCAAGAGAGTTTTCTAAAAGAGATTTCTTGAGTTTTTCACACCAAATCAATCCTAGTTTCTCACACACACCTGAGCTATCAATTGCTATATCAATCCTATAGGAATATTTGTTGTGAGAGTTTTTAGGTGATCAAAGTGTTGTGATCACCAAAGTGTTCTACTTTGTATTTGAGGAGGCGGACTTGCGGGTTCGCGTGTTTCGAGTTCTTGTGGGAGCTCGGTGTAGATGTGCGGCCTCGACAAGCTAGTGTGCTTGCGTGTGTAGTTCTTGCGGTAACAAGTGAGGGGACTAGTGAGTCCAAGAGTTCTAGTGTGAACTCCTTGTAGGTGTTTTGCGGCACCGAGTGATCCGGTGGGATCGATTCTAGTGAAAATCCTTCATAGCGTTGAAGGCGGGAAGTAGAGCAAGGTGCTCGAACTCGAAACAATCTCCCTTGTTTGCGATTGCTCTCTCTATCTCTCACTTGTGTTTATATCTTGCATACGACATTGCTTATTTTTTATATGCTTGATATATCTTTTGCTTAATTGTTATATGCTTTGGATTGTTTGCTCACACTTGTACTCAACCAGAGAGCCATAGCGGCACTCAACTCTTATCTAGAGGAATCTTGAGGAGATAGTCTTGAGCCCTTCACCGAAAATTCGGCTACACTCTTGTGTTATACTTAGTGTGTTTAGCTTAATAGTTTTAGTTTGCATAAATAGTTTTAATTCCGCATTAATTCATCATTAGATTAGCAAGTCACCTATTCACCTCCTTCTAGGTGATGATTTCAATTGGTATCAGAGCTTGGTGCTCTTGATTTGGGTCTAACAACCTAGAGTAAAGATCTTTATTTTGGCTAATCACAATATTTATACACACACATGGATTCATGTCACCTTCTATGTTTGATATTCTTAACATCCAAACTTGGAAGTTAAGATGTCAATGTACCTCAAGCCCTAGGTATTCATGTTTATTTTGCCACTATTATAAATTCATATTGTTAAATGGCGAGGCTAATGCAAAAGTCATCCATGCATTAAAAAGTACCCTAAATGATGAATATTTATCTAGGGTTGCTAATTTTGATTCGGTTTTTGTAATATGAAACACTATGTCTCTCTTGGTGAACAAAAGCAGTATTATGCGGGGAGTGACTCGGATGATGGAGTGAGGCTTCCAACTTGTGCTACATGGTTCAAGGGGATAACCCCCTTGAGGTAAATTCTGAATCCGAGCTTGATGAGGATGTTTGACTTGTCATATGATGATCTTGCTTCATTTTGTCAACAACTTCTTGAAAAAATGACTTTCTTAAAAAGAATAATAAGAAATTGAAAAAATAAATTTGATTCCATGTTAAAAGAAAAAGATTCCTTTCTAAATAAATTGGAATGCATTTCAAAGAAAATGATATGCTGAAAAAGGATAATATTTCCTTGACTTCCAAATTAATGATCTTTGTGAAGAAATCCTCTTTGAAAAATAAAATTATTTGGTAGAAAAGAAAAGGAAATTATTTTGGAAGAAAACAACTTTTTGAAAAGAAATTTGTTTCAAAAGAAAAGGAAAATATTTCTAAAAAGAAAAGAGTGTTGATTCTCATTCTCACCATGCTTTTCATGCTACTATTGATAAAATTGAGATTCAATTTTTGAAAAATATAATAGATTATTTGAGCTCAACTTTGAGCAATGTGCATTTAATCATAATAGATTAGAAACTTTGTTTCAAAAGAAACAAGCTCCACATGTTCATGCACATCACCCAGGGCACACATATGCACACTTTGCACATCATGATCACACTAACTCTCATGTACATTCAAGAGTGTACAAATGTACACATTGCCACCGCAAAGGCCATTTAGCAAAGTTTTATTATGATAAGATAAATTCTTTAACTAATAAAAATGTTTGGGTTCCGAAAATGTTAACCCAGTGGACCCAAAAGAAAATGGGTACCAAAGTCCCCACCTCTTATGTTTGATGTAGGTGTGGGCTCTCACATGACGTGAGAGAATTGGTGCCTTGGTGGGGATACATGGCTAGATGGATATACAAAATCGATGCACCGCTATCAAGGAAGTTTGGTGGGTGGACCACCATGGTTTGGAGATATAGAGATGTGCCCTAATAATTTTTGGTAACTATCTATAACTCCTTATTTGTTTACATGCTTATTAGATTATTGATTTTTAGCATGTTTTTTCATGATTGTTATTAAATGCCATGTTATTTAGACTTATGACATACATGTATAGTAATTGAGATACACTCATGTTCATATGGATTCATATTTTGTATTCTCACTTTAGTTAGCTATTGTGTATATCATTACTCTAAAATATATGCATTTACTTTAATAATCATGTTTGTTTATAGTTTTACACTTCATGTTTGAATGCATGTTAAATGTATATTTTCATTAAAACTTGTGTCTATATTTGTACAAGTAGTGAGCAACATTTGATTCTTATATATTTATACTTCATGCTCATTCGTACTCATTACATGTACATGTATAACCTAATTTTGATGATTCCCTCATTTACACTTGTTTTCATATTCTTATATATGTTTGCTTCATGTACATGTAATTTTTGTTCAAAACTAATAAATATACATGTATACCCTTGAGTCTCTTGCCTTCATGCAATTACTATTTGGACTCTTTTTGTATTTGGGATATGTATGCTTATTTCTAGTGTTGATAAAACATACATATACCTTGAAGTTTGTTTTTAATGAAATATTAATTTTTATGATTTTTATGTTTTTGATAAAAGAAATTCATGCCTATTTTGAGCTTTATTGATTACTTTCATGAAAATACTATTCACATGATTCTTGTGCACTCACACTTTATTTGTTTACTCATGACTTTGTCTTCATGAGAATTTTTGAGCTTTATAGATTTCGAGTGTTAATTTTTGTGTAGTTAGTATGATTCATGATATATATATATATATATATATATATATATATTATATATATATAATATATAATATATATATATAATATATATATATATATATATATATATAATATATATATATGATTTTTTCATGTTTGAAGGATCTTTAACTAGTTTTTCAAAAATTATTTTAAACTAGTTATTTATTCTTCAATGGGTAGAGTTTCAAATTTTGCAAAATATTTTCAAACTCTTATTTTTGAAAACCCCTACCAACCCTTAAAGGGCGGATGATGGGCGACCATGCCTTGTGAGCCTTATTAAAAATTTTTATCATGTGCATGATTAGGGTGGATAGTCATGAGTTATACACATGAACTTCATGAAATTCTATATTTGTATACTCATATATGTTTTCTTCTATATGTATGCTTCAAATTTCAAATAAGATCAATTTCAATTGTATTTTTATTTTCATACATATATATGATTTGATTGTGCTTGATTTACAATATCCATACATGTTTAAAGCACAAATTATGTTTATGCTAAGCTTGACTTAAATCTTAATTTCAATTGGTATCTCATTTGGTATTTTAATGAGCTTATGCATTATTTTCTATTGGTATTTAGATTGATATCAAAATATACTTCATATTTTACTATTTAATTGATATCAAAATTTACAATATACTTCAATTGGTATAAATATGTTCGATTTCGATGGGTTTCAATTTCAATTGGTATCAATAATGTTTTACCTTTTATTTGGTATCAAAATTTATCATATATTTCAATTGGTATCAAAATATACAATATTTTAATTTCATTGGTATCAAAATTTACAAATGTTTCAATTTCAATTGGTATCAAAAATTTTCTATTTCAATTGGTATCAAATATCTTGTGATATCAAAAATTTTCTTTACTTACAAGTGGTATCTCAAAATTTGATTTTAAAAAAAAATCTCAAAAATTGTCTTTAAAGTGGATTTTAAAAATGTTTGATATGTATAGCCTATATGCAAGGAGTGCTTAACATCTCTTCTATAATAGATTCATGTTGAGTGTATCTTATATTGAGGAGTTTGACATCTCTTCTTTATGTGGTACACGTATATAGGGGGAGCTTAACATCTCTACTTATGCATTGTATATTATGCTTTATGTGAGTTAGGGTTTAGTCATCCCTTCTTCATGTAATGCATGTATGCAGGGGAGCTAACTTACCGTCTTCCTCTTCATGAATGTATATCGCATATATATCTTTATTATTGATTTATTTTTCACCCCTTTGTTGATGATTGACAAAAAGGGGGAGAATGATTTTGAGTTTATATATGCATAGTTAGATATTGAGTTTATGCATGTTATATTTTATGTTTATACAAAAAGGGGATAATGTTTTGAAGTTTAAACAAAAGGGGGAGAAGGTTTTGGGGAGAAGAATTTTTAGTTTATGCATATTTCTCTCACCTTGTTTATGCATATATATTTGTTTAGTTTCATGCACTTCATTGAATATCTATTTGTTTATTGCTATGCATGAGTTAAGGGGGAGCTTCTATGAAGCTTGACTTTAATCCTTGCATATATAACTCCATGAGTTTTGTCATCATCAAAAAGGGGGAGATTGTTGGCCCAAAGGCCCATCACTCTAGTTTTGATGATGATTAACTCATGCAGTTATAGTACTAATGATCTTGTGTTTAATTAGTATCAGATATTTGTTCAAAATCTTAGTTGGTGTTTAGCTTCAACAAAGGATTAAAGTCAAAGTTTGGAGCTAGCACGTGTTGATTCAAGAGCTCGCGCATCAAGGTTGCATCAAGTACTCAAGAGGAGTCTAACTCATTGGATCAAGGTTGGACCAAGTCAAGAAGGAGAAGAAGACCTTCAAGAGAATATTTCCAAGAAGACTTGTGTCATGTTTGTAAGTGCCAAGATTTTATTTTTAGATAAAATGTAAAGGATAGAATAGTTGGTGGATTGCTCAAGTTCATATACACTCTCACACACAAGATTTATGTTTTTTCATAAAAGATTTTTCGTTTTGAAAAATACCGGTTTGGTTTTAAGATTCAAATATACATGTATTTTATCAAAACTTAATTTAGAGCTTATTGTCAAAAACATAGATATTTCATCATATATGTGTAGTGGATCATATCCATACACACTAAGCTTCAAAAGCGTTTAGAATATCTTGATTTTGTATTTGGAAAAGTTTTGGAAAAATTGTTTTGAAAAATCCAGGTTTTTGTTTATGGCAAAACTTCTATATTACAAAAATAGTTCAAAATGTTTGTAATATGTTTTGATTTTTAATCAAACATGTTTGTATTTCAAAGAATATCAAGGAACTTATTTTTGTAGAATTTATGAGAATTTATGAGATTTTATTGAAGGAAAAGACCGAGTTTTTAATCCCTAAAAATGTTGGACTGGCCTTCTGTCGGTCGACCGCTCCGGTCGACCGATGTGCACAAACGTGCACAGCAAGGGCCGGTCGACCGCACGGTCGACCGACAGTCTCTGCTTTCTGTAAATGGTCCCGATCGATCGGGCGATCGACCGCTAGGTCTAACCCAGTTTTCGGTCGACCGGCCGGTCGACTGAGTTTCCCAACGGTCCAAAATCTGACCGGTGGCGGTCGACCGACAACAGGATTTTCCTGCTGTGTTGTCCCCAACGGCTACTAGTTTTTAGAAGCCTATATATTGGGGACCCCTGGGCTGTTTTCTATAAGATTTTAAGAGAGTTTTTGGGATAGTTTTCCTACCTATCTCAGGTTTATCTCCACATGTTTTAGAGCTAAAACTTTCATATCAAAAGGAGAGTTTTTCAAGAGTGTTTTGTAAAGAGATTTCTTGAGTTTTTCACCACCAAATCAATCTTAGTTTTCTCACACACACCTGAGCTATCAATTGCTATATCAATCCTATAGGGATATTTGTTGTGAGAGTGTTTTTAGGTGATCAAAGTATTGTGATCACCAAAGTGTTCTACTTTGTATTTGAGGAGGCGGACTTGTGGGTTCACGTGTTTTGAGTTCTTGTGGGAGCTCGGTGTAGAGTGTGACCTCGGCAAGCTAGTGTGCTTGCGTGTGTATTTCTTGTGGGAACAAGTGAGGGGACTAGTGAGTCCAAAAGTTCTAGTGTGAACTCCTTGTAGGTGTTGCGGCACCAAGTGATCCGGTGGGATAAATTCTAGTGGAATCCTTCATAGTGTTGAAGGCGGGGACGTAGAGCAACGGTGCGCGAACCTCGAAACAAATCTCCCGTGTTTGCGATTGCTCTCTCTATCTCTCAGTTGTGTTTATATCTTGCATACTAACATTGCTTATCTCTTTTTATATGCTTGATATATCTTGTGCTTAATTGTTATATGCTTTGGATTGTTTGCTCACACTTGTATTCAACCAAGAGAGCCATAGCGGCACCTCAACTCTTATCTAGAGGAATCTTGAGGAGATAGTCCAGAGCCCTTCATCGGGAATTCAGCTACACTCTGTGTATACTTAGTGTGTTTAGCATAATAGTTTTTAGTTTGCATAAATATTTTTAATTCCGCATCAATTCATCATTAGATTAGCAAGTCACCTATTCATCCCCCTCTAGGTAATTTCAATATTTACCTTCGTAACCGTGAAATTTTGACTAGGGGTTCTTTAACTTTAACTCTTATGTCTTATTTATTTAATTTTTTTATATTTTTGGTGTGGTAATTCCTTTGTTCATTAGCTTTCTAATCTGCCTATGAATGAGCCTTTAGTCGGTGACACCCAAACCAGACGGTCTTAGAGCACTGGGTGAGAAAATACCCCAAGAACTTAAAGACTCGAGCAAATAAGGACACAAAATTAAGAATTTTATTTATTTTATGGACCACTTTTAGGCGTGAATATTTATGCTTTATGAGGCACAAGTACCTAGCTTAATCAGAGGATTATTATATATATATATATTATATATATATATAATATATATATATATATATATATATATATATATTGAGAAAAATGTACCTCAGCCGCCAGCTGAGAGAGATTCTCTCAGCTGTCACTTGAAAATAGTCGCAAACTTACACAACATGGTCCCAGTCCACTGTAACATGGTCGCAGTCCTAAAAAATAATATATTTTCAGTGTAATTAGGATTACGACCATGGTAGCAGTCCTCAGAAAAAGACTGCGACCAAGGTCGCAGTCTTCAAAAAAGCTGCGACTTTGGTCGTAATCCTTAAAAAAGACTCCGACCAGAGCAGTGTTGTAAAGGTCCCAGTATTAATTACCTCAATATCCATAAATTAATTTCGGCTAACATCAGCCTACTTATTAATCTCATTTTCATCATATAGTTCATCCTAAGATCCATCAATAAACATATACATAAGAGTGCTTTCCTGATATATATTCTAAAGAAAACATTTATGAGATTCACTCAATGTACAATCTGTGATCTGTTGGCCCAAAGGCCATTAGCCCGATATCGTGTTGGATATTTTGATGATAACAAACCATATTAGTTATGTATTTAACAATTTTGTTTAAAAGAATTTCAGGTTAAAACAGGTTGATTTGACGGCTCCACTATCAAGACTCACAAGTTGGACGCCGCTAAAGATTTGCATTCCAAGCCAAGCACGGTAAAGCTTCGGGATCAAGACATTAAGAAAAGACCAAAGATTTGTATTTTACTTTTCTTTTTAGACATTTTGTCAAAACCTAGATGATAGAGGTAGATTATTTGGGATTGTCACTCACACACATATAGTTTGCTTCATGGCTTAAAAAGAATTTTTATTTTTGTCAAAACTAAGTTAGAAAATTAGTTTTTATAAATAACATGTTTTGAAAAACAATTTTTAGAAGTTTTGGAAAAACAGTTTTTAGATAAACAAGTTTTGTATTAGAAGGATTTTTTATCAAAGTGATCTAACATGTTTGAGTATTGAATATGATCATACTCTTAGTTTTTATAAAGTCCAAAACCTCAATCCAATAGATCAAACCCAAAACCCTTTCCCTGGTTTCTGCAGGATCTGTTTTATCAGATCTGGCAGAGGCCGGTCGACCGCCCGGGTCGACCGACGTGCACGGCTGTGCATGTGTGCACGTCGGCCGACCGCTCGGGTCGACCGGGCACTTGTCAGTGCTCTCTGCTTGTTTGGGTCAACCGGGTCAGTCGACCGTTTTCCCTCAGCGGTCAGAAATATGACCGTTGACGGTCGACCCGCTCGGTCGACCGGCTGTTGTCAGAAAGTCTGACAGACTCCAACAGCTCTATTTTCTGACAGATTTTGTTGGATCTCACCCTAACGAATTTCTCTAGCTGTCTTACCCTGTTTTTCATCCCCTATAAATAGGTGGTCATTTCAACATGATGAGACAACAATTTTACAAGTATTGAAAATCATTTTTACAAGTTTTCTCTTTAGAAAAGATTTCTCACTAAAGCCAAAAATTCCAAACACCACTTGAAGCTCATTCCTCTACTTCACTCTAGACTTTTGCACTTCACAATCCCAAGTTCTACTTCTACATATTGGTTATAGGATTGTGCTAAGTGAGCGTTTTGTGATCAAGTGTGATCAACCTTCTTCTTGAGCGAAGTTGTAGAGGCATCGGCCTCAAGCGAGCTAGTGTGCTCCGGTGGTGTTGCGGCATCACGAGAGATTGGACAAGTGTGTCCTTGTATTGGCGATCCAGTGGGATCAACAATAGTGGAAATCCTTCAAGTGTGAAGGCGGGACGTAGAGCGTGGCCGAACCTCGAAAACATATCCTCGTGTTTGCGTTTGCTCAATTTTCTCTAAACTCTAACTCTCTTTAATTCTTGCACTATTTATTGTCTTTTACATTGCAAGTCTTTTTAATTGAGCTAATGGTTAAGTAGAATTTTAATTCCACATTATTGCGATATTTCATATAGCCATCACCTATTCACCCCCCCTCTAGGTGATTTCAATTGGTATCAGAGCCTAACCCTACTATTTGGTTAAACCACCTTAGGGAGATCCTTGTTTTTGGCTATATTATTTGTTGCATTCTTCATTTATTGTGCACTATACTCATTATCCATGGCATCACTTGATTTTTCTAGCATCAAGTCCCCACCAAAATTTGATGGCCTGAACTTCCCCATTTGGAAGGTCAAGATGAACCTATTCCTTAAGTCTTTAGGAGTTAGGGTTGCTAGAGCCATTACAAAAGAATTATAGAACCCCTCACTGATGAGAGTCATGGTCCGAGGATACCTCCAAGGACTATGAGGCAAATGCTAGAGCCCAATATGCCTTGACCCAAGCTCTAAATGAGGATGACCTATCTCGCATCATAAATTGCAAATCCGCATTTGAAGTTTGGAGCATTTTAATTGTGACTCATGAGGGAATGTCACAAGTCAAAAGATCTAAGATTGACTTGTTGCGTTCGCAATATGAGAATTTTTATACGTTTGATAATGAGAGCATTGATGACATGCTCACGCGGTTCACCAAGATTACTAATGCCTTACTTCTTTAGGTGACGTAATCGATAATGACCAAAAGATAAGGAAGGTCATTAGAGCTCTTCCCAAAGCATGGGAAGTAAAGGCAACCACCTCAAGGAGCTCAACGATAGGAGGAGATGGACTTCTCCGGTTCATCAGAAATCTCAGGACACATGAGATGGAGATGAAAGTTAGAGAAGAAAGGGAGGTGCCAAAGAAGAAAGCACTCGCCTTCAAAGCCACTCCAACCATCCATGAAGAGGATGACTCATCGGAAGATTGCGATGAGGACTTTGCCATGCTCATCCGGAAGGTGGGCAAGATGTTCTACAAAAAGGGGAGGCAAAGCAACTTCCGAAGAGGGAAACCTCAAGGAAGATTCGAAAGAAAAGAGAAGAACCTGGTCCTTGCTTCCATTGCAAGAAGATCGGACATCTCATTGCGGATTGCCCCGCTCTCCAAGCTACCATCTCCAAGAATGGGCCAAAGAAGAAGAAAGCTATGGTGGCCACTTGGGATGACACGGAGTCGGAATCCGAGGAGGAGATCGACGCCGCCCATATGTGTTTCATGGCACAAGGTGAGGATACAACCAAGGTATGCTTAGAAAACTCTATTGATGATGATGAGCTAACCATGGATGAACTAGCACAATTTTTTGAAGAATTACAACATAGGTATGAGATTTCTCTATCTCAAATAAGGAAATTGAAAAAGGAAAATGATTCCTTGAAAAATAAATTTGATCTTGTTCTAAAAGAGAAAAATGATTTGTTCATTGCTTTTGAAAATTGAAAAATGATTTTGATAAATACAAATTGGCTAATAAAGGGAAAACCCTATTTTATCATGTAATAAAAATGAATTTGTAGAGATTCAAAAACGGTTTGAAGTCTTAGACTCTACTCTTAAAAAATGTGCTTTTGATTTAAATAAATTTGCATCTAGGTTTCCCAAAGGAGTAACCCAAGGAAACACACTCACCATGCTCATGCACGGAAACATGCACACTCACACAAGCATGCATTCATGTATGGTAGTGGTAGGATTTATGTTTGCACGCATTGTGGCCGCAAAGGCCATTTAGAAAAATTTTGATATGCTAAACATAATATACCAAGTAAACATGTTTGGGTTCACCCGGTACTAACCCTATAGGACCCAAGAAAATATGGGTACCAAAAGACCCACCAAACTTAAATGATACAGGTGGATCTTCATCCTCCAAGACTTAGGGGAGGCGGTGCCCGGGTGGTGGATGCATCAAAGCTCAAAGAACCCATCGTCGCTTGCATCGCTATCATAGAGGCACCTATTTTGGAGATTGCCCTCGTTTGGTAACTTCTCCATTTAAAAAGTTTTAATTTTTGGATATACATACAAATGCATAGGATTGATAGTTTAATTTTGTGCTTCATTGACATATGTTAGTGTAAAGCTACCTTTCTATAATGATTGTATATATGCCTTGTTTTTAATTTTGATATCCTATTTTTTTTTGCCACATATTTTGAATGTCCACATGTCAAGTTTTGATATATACCTATATACATATTTTTGTCAAAACTAAAAATAAAATATTTTAAAATAATATTTAAAACAAATACATTAGAGATGGCAATTGCGCACCTCAACTCATTCAAGAGGAATCACGAGGATGAAGTTCAGAACCCTTCACCGGGTATTCGGCTTCAACATCTCTAAAACCTTTGTTTTTGTATGAAAATTAAAAATTAAAATGTCTTGTGTATAATTTTGTTGATATGATAACTAATGAAGATTTAAAACTTGTTATTATAATTTGGTATGTTGATATATCCTGCTTGTTATTTGTTAAAAATTTCGTTTAAAATTTTTTTTGTCTCTTTGCTGTTGACAGATTTTGGGCAAAGACGGCCGACCGGCTCTGAGTCCCGGTCGACCGCCCTTGCCTGAAAGAATGGTTTTTATTCTTTTCTATTGCCGGCCGACCCGTACGGTCGACCGCGCGATCTGTCAAAGCTCTCGCGAAAATTCGGTCGACCGCTCTGTCTGTCAGAGCTCTCGGGATTTTTGGGTCGACCGGACCGGTCGACCGTGCGTCGAGATTCTGCCCTAATCTCTTTATTTAAAGCCCGTTTCTCTGTCTCTCACTTTTCTCAGCCGATCCTCTTTCTCCTCTCTCTCAAAAATTTCTTTTTTCCTCACCCCACTCAAATCCACTCATAATCCGATTTTTATTCTCTCTATTTTGCGTTGGATCTTCATCCCCAGGCCTGTTCTCCGTCCAATTTGAAGGAATTTCAGATCTAGGGTTCTTGATCTCCTTTCAGGTAAAAATCTGATTTTTCTTGTGTATCTTGATCTCTAGTCTAGTGTTCTTCAATCTATTGCAAGATCCTTGTTTCCTTAGTTTTGTAGATCAAGCCCTAATTATTTTTAACCTAGATCCCTCATTTTCACTAAAAATTCAACATGTCTAAGAGGTCTAGATCCGAAAAAGGAAATCTGTTGTCCCTTCTTCATCTTCCACTAGGCCAAAATGTCCTTTTATCAATGATCTTGCTGAAAATAGATATATCCTACTTTCAAAAAAATCAGTCATTTCAGGGAGATGTGTTATTCTCCAAGATTTTGAACATCTTAACATCCCTCACATTTTGAGAAAAATTCATTGGATAAGTTTATGGCCATTAGGGAACCAGTTTACACCTCCCTAGTGCATTACTTCTATTCAAATTATGCTTTTGAGGGAAACCGTGTTAAGTCTAGAGTGCTAGGGAGAGACATTGATATCCCCCTAGACCAATTTGCTGATTTACTGCATCTCTCCTCTGGAGGAGTTGATGTTTACTCTTTTGATCTTCAAGATTTTGAGTATCCGGCCGGTGAGTCTGCGCTCACCGCGTCCACCTTGATTCACGGGGATGACAACCCCGGTTTGGTTGGGAATGAGGAGGTGAACAAGTTCACGTTCACCGCCCAAGTCTTAGCTAAATTTGTCTTCTATAATCATTTACCCAAGTCAGGGGAGTATAGCCATGCTAGGGGTCCAGTTCCACTGATAGTCTATTGCCTTCTCAAAGGCATCAAGATTAACATTCCCCATTTCATAGCTTCTCACATGGCTTCTGATCAAATCCGCATGCCCGGCAGGCATTTGCCTTATGGGATGCTCATATCCTATCTCCTCAAACAACTAGGATTTGATCTTTCCTCTGAGTCTCCTTCTGAACCCTCTGTGAACCTGGATAGCACCCTTATTAAGAGGATGCAGGCTCAGATGCGTCGTGTCGCTCATGAGCAGCCTCGTCCTGTTCCTGCTCCAGGGTCATCATTGCCCCAGGGTCCTCTTCTGCCCCAGGGACTTCCTCCGCTCCCGGCCCTTCCATATCTCTAGATCTTCAGGCCCTTATTTCATCTGAGCTTCGGACTCAGATCCAGGAGCATCAATCTTGGGTCGAGCAGCGAGATGCAGCTTTTCGCGCGGAGATGGACTCGCGCTTTCAGGGCATTCGCAATGATATGTCTTACTTTGCTGACTCCATGAGATTCATGGACTCACAATTTGAGGCACTCTTTGTGAAGTTCAACATGCTTGGTCCAGATCCTACGTCTTTTGCCGGACCGCTTCCTTCCTCCGGTCCTCCATTTCCTATCAGGGCTCCTTCTGCCTCTTCACCACCACAGCCAGGTGTTGCAGGTATTGATCCAGAGGAGGCGGCTTCTTCTTCTTCTGGTGAGGATGATGGTGATGAGAAGATGGCTGAAGGAGATGCTGAGGAGTCTTCTTCTGGAGAGTCAGGATCCGACGACGATGATGAGGAGGACGATGATGGTTCTGAGTGACTTCCCCTTATTTGATGATGTCAAAAAGGGGGAGAGTTATTGAAGGGAGAGACATTCTGGAGAGACATTTCATTTCTGGGCTTATATTTTGTGTGTTTATGTTGGACATCTTTTGTTATTTTTAGTATTGTGGACATGTACTTGATATTTGATGTTTGTGTTATAAACATGTGTCTTTTTCTTTTGTCTATGTACGATCATATGTTATCTTTTATGACATGAGTGTTTCTGGCATGGACATGTGTATTGTGGATTATTATTTGTGCTGTTTATCTATGCCTGAGTATACTTTTATGATATGCATGTGTTGAGGGGGAGCTTCTCTTGAAGTCTCTACCCAAAATATTGTAAAAACTATATATGTTTTGTCCTCATCAAAAAGGGGGAGTTGTTGGCCCAAAGGTCATTAGCCCGATATCGTGTTGGATATTTTGATGATAACAAACCATATTTAGTTATGTATTTAACAATTTTGTTTAAAAGAATTTCAGTTTAAAACAGGTTGATTTGACGGCTCCACTATCAAGACTCACAAGTTTGGACGCCGCTAAAGATTTGCATTCCCAAGCCAAGCACGGTAGAAAGCTTCGGGATCAAGACATTAAAGAAAAGACCAAAGATTTGTATTTTACTTTTCTTTTTAGACATTTTGTCAAAACCTAGATGATAGAGGTAGATTATTTGGGATTGTCACTCACACACACATAGTTTGCTTCATGGCTTAAAAAGAATTTTTATTTTTGCCAAAACTAAGTTAGAAAATTAGTTTTTAGAAATAACATGTTTTGAAAAACAAGTTTTAGAAGTTTTGGAAAAAACAGTTTTTAGAAAACAAGTTTTGTATTAGAAAGGATTTTTTATCAAAGTGATCTAACATGTTTGAGTATTGAATATGATTATACTCTTAGTTTTTATAAAGTCCAAAACCTCAATCCAATAGATCAAACCCAAAACCCTTTCCCTGGTTTCTGCAGGATCTGTTTTATCAGATCTGACAGAGGCCGGTCGACCGCCCGGGTCGACCGACGTGCACGGCTGTGCATGTGTGCACGTCGGCCGACCGCTCGGGTCGACCGGGCACTTGTCAGTGCTCTCTGCTTGTTTGGGTCGACCGGGTCGGTCGACCGTTTTCCCTCAACGGTCAGAAATATGACCGTTGACGGTCGACCCGCCCGGTCGACCGGCTGTTGTTAGAAAAGTCTGACAGACTCCAACAGCTCTATTTTCTGACAGATTTTGTTGGATCTCACCCCAACAAATTTCTCTAGCTGTCTTACCCTGTTTTTCATCCCCTATAAATAGGTGGTCATTTCAACATGATGGGACAACAATTTTTACAAGTATTGAAAATCATTTTTACAAGTTTTCTCTTTAGAAAAGATTTCTCACTAAAGCCAAAATTTCCAAACACCCACTTGAAGCTCATTCCTCTACTTCACTCTAGACTTTTGCACTTCACAATCCCAAGTTCTACTTCTACATATTGGTTATAGGATTGTGCTAAGTGAGCGTTTTGTGATCAAGTGTGATCAACCTTCTTCTTGAGCGAAGTTGTAGAGGCATCGGCCTCAAGCGAGCTAGTGTGCTCCGGTGGTGTTGCGGCATCACGAGAGATTGGACAAGTGTGTCCTTGTATTGGTGATCCAGTGGGATCAACAATAGTGAAAATCCTTCAAGTGTGAAGGCGGGGACGTAGAGCGTGGCTCGAACCTCGGAAACATATCCTCGTGTTTGCGTTTTCTCAATTTTCTCTAAACTCTAACTCTCTTTAATTCTTGCACTATTTATTGTCTTTTACATTGCAAGTCTTTTTAATTGAGCTAATTGTTAAGTAGAATTTTAATTCCGCATTATTGTGATATTTCATATAGCCATCACCTATTCACCCCCCCTCTAGGTGATTTCATGATCATCCATATTTATCTCCATTAATCAAAGTGTATCACTATCTACTGCCACTAGATCTAACTCACAGTTACTAATAACATCAGAGTTTACAAAAAGAATCACATTCTACAATAAGTACAAGCGTCATCTCAGGGGAACATCCTTGCAGCTCTAAGTCGGACCTTCGCCTCGCCATGACTTGAAAACATCAATCTGTGGTGGGATGAGCTCAACAGCTCAGTGAGTGAAATCAGTCCAAAATAGAGTTTGTATTATAATATCATTATACTTCAAGTATTATGCAGTTGAGCAATATAAAAAAATCAGTTTCAATACTTTCTACTTATGGTCGATACTACAACCTATGAATCATAGACTCTTTCTATTATCTAATACTTTCTATATGTATTCTTCTGGGTACACGTGACCAATTTCTAATTAACATATAATATAAATTATTTTTGTAATACTTGACCTACTCGTTAGTCTCTTATAATCACCTCTCCGGTTTTCAGTTTGTAATATATTCGTATTTCATATATAGACATGGTCACAGCACAACTCTTGGAGAGCCTAATCACAGCACAACTCTTGGAGAGCCTAATCTCAGCACAACTCTTAGAGAGCCTAATCTTACTCACTAGATTAGGTACAGCTCAATATTGCACCTACCCCAATATACATATGACATCACACACTACTCAGGATAGTATCCAATTATAACTATGTGTTCATACATGAAGAAATACGAGACACTCACATCTATATACTGGATGTCACAACAATCTAATTACCCGATGTCATAGACAACTATATGCATACACTAGATGCCATACATATTAACATCTTTAATTCGGATATCATAAACAATTATATCCATATACCGGATATCATAATCAATCATATGCATATACTAGGTACCATACCTATTAACATCCATAATTCGGATATCATAAACAATCATATCTATATACTGGATATCATAATCAATCATATGCATATAGTAGGTACCATACCTATTAACATCCATAATTCGAATATCATAAACAATCATATCCATATACCGGATATCATAATCAATCATATGCATATACTAGGTACCATACCTATTAACATCCATAATTCGGATATCATAAACAGTCATATCCATATACCGGATATCATAATCAATCATATGCATATACTAGGTACCATACCTATTAACATCCATAATTCGGATATCATAAACAGTCAAATCCATATACCGGATATCATAATCAATCATATGCATATACTAGGTACCATACCTATTAACATCCATAATTCGGATATCATAAACAATCATATCTGTATACCGGATATCAATACTCTCCTTCGATTACCTCCGGTTCAACCCGGACCCTTCCTCCGAAATAATAAATAACAACATTACTCCCCTTCGTCACCTCCTGTTAAACCCGGTCCCTTCCTCCGAAATAATAAATAACAACAATACTCCCCTTTGGTCACCTCCGGTTAAACCCGGTCCCTTCCTCTGAAATAATAAATAACAACAATACTCCCCTTCGGACCGGCCCTTCCTCCAATACAATACATGACATCATATACATACTTATGCACATTTCTTATCACAAAGGCATTCACACACTTACTGATGTGTCACACAGTCAAGATCATGCGATTTCATTTCTTAATTCGTTAGTTTCGATGAATTCTTATCATATTTAAGGGGTACCAACACACACATAATACATTCAACTTAATAATCCCCAATCTCGTACCGGTCAAGTTCTGAGTCGTAGTACCAGTATTCACTTTTCTTAATCATAATACTTATTCACCTTTTATCATTTAGTTAACATCCGAAATTCATCATCAATTGCCTCTTTTATCCTCAGGTAGCCTGCCTATCGGTTACAACTTGATTTAATTTCGAATTTTCTCATCATTTCCGATACAAGTGATAGTTACCCGACAATTCTGATATCACATGAATTATTAGCACTTTCGATATTATAATTATCCTTTATTTCAATCAAGGACTGATATAGTACTTTTATTTGGTACGGCCCAAGGTTAACCCCAAATTAGACCATTGCTGATTATATAGTTAATAATTCACAGTTTCTTTATTTTTGTTAATTGCTAGCCAAATCATCCCCTGTATTCATATGTGAATCAAACCACACACATATATACATGCATATACGTGCACATATCACTTACCAATACTGGATTACTAATCCCATGGACACGACGCTCAATCTTTCGTCTGTATCATAACTTTCAATTGTTAAGATAATTATCTAACTCTTACCGGTTAGATATAATCGGTGTCACTATAAAGATGTGACTTCCAAGCCTAATAGGGGATTGCGATGTTCTGCTAAATTAATTATAAGGATACCCGAAAGTCTCCGGTGTATAGAGTAGGCATACCAAAATACTAGTTCAATGCTATCAGTATTTGTTTTGTTAATATCGAATTATCCATCATAATCGATATACTTAATGTTAAGTTGTCAGATTTACTCAATACTGACTCTAACTGGTTTTCACCAGTTTAAATTCTCACTTGATACTTATAAACCATCATCAGTTACCCATTATCTGATAATCATCAGACTTGATCTTATTCAGTAGTTTTCATTAGTAATCATTAATCGCTAAAAGTACAATATCTACTTTTGAGTCCTGGTTCAAACGTTTTATTTTTTCACCTCTCATCAGGTTCGATAATTCTTATTTATTTATCCATCAAATTACTTTCAGTTGCTTCCGATTAACAACTTAATCAATATATATAAATATGTAGGCCATCAGCTGACCTTTGATGCCTCAAGTGTGCAAGTTGATGCACAAAATTACGTTATGAGCATATATATATATATATATATATATATATATATATATATATAATATATGTATGTATGTATGTATGTATATATGTATATATATATTTATATATATATATATATATCATGAAACACAACAAATACGAAAACAGTATTCGCAAGATCAATACTCAACATACTACATAATATTTGAGTATCCCGTGTACTTAGCTTAACAATAAGCTTTTGATGTTCAATTTATTTGTTAATCATGTCCGGTAGTGTTAGGAATTATTTTCAGTTGCTCTAATTTAGTTCATTATCAATTTCTTTGATCAGTTCCATCATTATCGGTTCACGTTCACGATTGCTAATTTATCAAAATGTCCCGACACCATTCGAGTTATCAATATTAACAAAACTTTCAATATTTTAATCAACACAGTATTTCTATTATACTGCATCAATTGCATGTATCTCATTTAACAGAGTTTTCTATATCACGGTCACATCGAGTTACTCGAAGATAATTTCCAATTTCATTTGTTTAGTTCAATTCTAATATCAACTTCGGATTCTGCTTATACCAGTATCAACATAATCGATTCTATTATTATCCAATCATCATTGATGGATCTCAAGTGATCTTTTTTCTTAACTGATTTCTAATTATCACTTATTAATAATTAAACATTCATGATCTATAATCGATTTCCCGTTGTCACTGTTTAGTCCACTCACCGGGTATACCGGTGTTAACCAATTGCCATCCGATTTATATAATCCATAACTATACGTTTCATAACAGCTCAAATATAGTTTGCATATAATATCAATCTTCACTAACATCATTATTTTCTTACTAGTTAATACACATGCAATCACAGTGTTTAAAATAATCGGGGGTAGACTTTACCCACATAATAATTTTCAGGTTAAGTGGCACTAATATTCATCACAGACAGACATATGGCATTAACTGATAATTTATACTTAACCATTTCTACCAGAACCCAATACTTAATTATTCGGTTCTTATTTCTAATAAATACTCGCAACATATATACAATACTCAGAAATTCACAAACACATAACTCATGTGGTATTTGTCGGTGTTCATCCAAACCAATAAACTTACAGGCGTTTAATGGTCATGTCTATACAAGTTAAAAATGGTTAAACACAACTTGATATCATACCCGTATTATGTTCACGCATAAATATATAACACGCCTGCAATTCATTATTCAGGATATCCTATTGGATTTCGGTTCTACAACAACCATTCACTTTATAATATTTATCACAATCATCGTAATAACAACATCTTAGCTCCATTGGATCAATAACTTCTCAATACTAATTATTTCTAAATTGGGAAAATAATACTTGAGTTAGGACTTTCACTCACCGGGTATACCGATAAATTTTGAACACCCAATACTGTATACTGATATATACGATGTGTAGCTCTCGTTTTCACGATCACAACGGCTCAAGAATCGTCCAAATCTAACTTCGGATGGCTAAGATATCGTTCGAAAACCAAAACCAGTATAAAAGGTTAGATACGTAATAACTTAAAATATTCAGGGGCTGTTCGTAATTTTTTAGGGTCCCCAAAGTAATTTATAATCTCACAGAAGCTAAAATGAAATTTTACCTTTTAATATGTAAGCGGGTCGGGTTAGATCTTAACGGGTTGGGTTTTAAACCCAAACCCGAATGGGTTTTTTCTCACCCAACTTCATAGCAGCAGCAGCAGCCGTTGCTGCTGCTGCTCCCTGCTGCGCCAGCCGCCCGGATGGCGCAGCTGCCTTGCCGGCGCCGGCGCGGCTCCAGCGCCCCTGGCAGCCGGGGGGCCCCACCGAGAGAGAGAGAGACAGAGAGAGATATGGGAGAAAGAGAGGGAGAGATGGGGTCTGCTGTCCCCGCCCCCACTGCCGGCCGCCGGCGGCGGCGATTGCGACTGGCCTCCGGCCACATTGCCAGAGAGGGAGAGAGAGAAAAATGAGGGGGGAGAGAGAGGGAGATGGAAATCTTCATCTCCTCCTTCCTTATATAAAAATCCCTCACCTACTCTCACCAACTCCCCTTTCTTCCCATACTTCCCCTATACTTGTTATTTTATTTTATTTTTTTATTTTCTTTTTCTTTCATTTTCGTAATTTATTTAATACAATCAAAAATAGATATGAATACTAATATCCGGTATTTATACGAGTATTTCATGCAGTATATACATCCGTGCATTTTCAAATCCATTCCGGGATTTTCTATAATGAATCACTAAAATTCATTTAACACAGAATTCACAATTTGATAGTCATAAGAATTCTAGAAAAATGTTATTAACCCAATAATATTACTTTAACTCAGAGTTTAATAATCCGGGTGTCACAGCTCTACCCCCCTTAGAAAAAGTTTCGTCATCGAAATATGGCATATCTGATAATAGGTAAGAGTGATACTTTCAATTTTTTCTTTATATCATGAAATCTTTCTTCTAAAAGAGGAATTTTGTTTTCTTCTGACCATGCATCTCCTTATGTGTTCACAAAATGCAATATATGACCAATATGATTACTTTCACACAGAATATATCTTACACATACTTTATATCATTACATTCACCATCATACTTAGTGATATACACATCATATGGTATCACATACACACATCACACTTGGTGATAATTGTGTTATATATCATCACACATCGTATCAGCACATACACGTATCATACTTAATGATACATCCATCACATATACTCAACATAGTTCTTCCGCTCTGATTAAATCTTATCTTGCATAAAATTTTTGTCATTTCCTTATCCCAGTGTCCCATATCACCAGTAGTTCATACTAAGGGCCCGCACCCCTAATAGAACTCATCCGAATCAAAGTATATGAGGGTATACTTTAATTCGAACATAAGAAAAGTTAAATATCATGCATTTTGAGATTAATCATACGCATAAGAACTCATCACACCATGAACTTCTTACATCAAGGCACACATTCATTCATACAAACTGCACACTCACAGACATTCATTATAACAATCAATGTTATTCCTGAACCAACAACTTAAATCAATCTCTAGGCTAATACTGCCTTAGACCTACACCTGAGTTCTACTTCAAGTTTCTAAGCCTAAGCTTTGATACCAACTGTAAAGGTCCCAGTATTAATTACCTCAATATCTATAAATTAATTTTGGCTAACATCAGCCTACTTATTAATCTCATTTTCATCATATAGTTCATCGTAAGGTCCATTAATAAAGATATACATAAGAGTGCTTCCCTGATATAATATTCTAACACAAAACTATTTATGAGATTCACTCAATGTACAATCTATGATCATCCATATTTATCTCCATTAATCAAAGTGTATCACTATCTACTGCCACTAGATCTAACTCATAGTTACTAATAACATCAGAGTTTACAAAAAAAATCACATTCTATAATAAGTACATACGTCATCTCAGGGGAACATCCTTGCAGCTCTAAGTCGGACCTTCGCCTCGCCATGACTTGAAAACATCAATCTGTGGTGGGGTGAGCTCAACAGCTCAGTGAGTGAAATCAGTCCAAAATAGAGTTTGTATTATAATATCATTATACTTCAAGTATTATGCAGTTGAGCAATATAAAAAAAATAATTTTCAATACTTTCTACTTATGGTTGATACAACAACCTATGAATCATAAACTCTTTCTATTACTAATACTTTCTACATGTATTCTTCTGGTACACGTGACCAATTTCTAATTAACATACAATATAAATTATTTTTGTAATACTTGACCTACTCGTTAGTCTCTTATAATCACCTCTCCGGTTTTCAGTTTGTAACATGTTCATATTTCATATATAGACATGGTCACAGCACAACTCTTGGAGAGCCTAATCACATCAGAACTCTTGGAGAGCCTAATCTCAGCACAACTCTTAGAGAGCCTAATCTTACTCACTAGATTAGGTACAGCTCAATGTTGCACCTACCCCAATATACATATGACATCACACACTACTCAGGACAGTATCCAATTATAACTATGTGTTCATACATGAAGAAATACGAGACACTCACATCTATATACTGGATGTCACAATAATCTATTTACCCGATGTCATAGACAACTATATGCATACACTAGATGTCATACATATTAACATCTTTAATTCAGATATCATAAACAATTATATCCATATACCAGATATCATAATCAATCATATGCATATACTAGGTACCATACCTATTAACATCCATAATTCGGATATCATAAACAATTATATTCATATACCGGATATCATAATCAATCATATGCATATACTAGGTACCATACTTATTAACATCCATAATTCGAATATCATAAACAATCATTTCCATGTACCGGATATCATAATCAATCATATGCATATACTAGGTACCATACTATAACATCCATCATTCGGATATCATAAACAGTCATATCCATATACCGGATATCATAATCAATCATATGCATATACTAGGTACCATACCTATTAACATCCATAATTCGGATATCATAAACAATCATATTCATATACCGGATATCAATACTCTCCTTCGATCACCTCCGGTTCAACCTGGACCCTTCCTCCAAAATAATAAATAACAACAATACTCCCCTTTGGTCACCTCCGATTAAACCTGGTCCCTTCCTCTGATATAATAAATAACAATAGTACTCCCTTTGGTCACCTCTGGTTAAACCCGGTCCCTTCCTTCGAAATAATAAATAACAATAATACTCCCCTTCGGTCACCTCTAGTAAACCCGGTCCCTTCCTCCAATACAATACATGACATCATATACATACTTATGCACATTTCTTATCACAAAGGCATTCACATACTTACCGATGTGTCACACAGTCAAGATCATGCGATTTTATTTCTTAATTCGTTAGTTTCGATGAATTCTTATCATATTTAAGGGGTACCAAACACACATAATACATTTAATTTAATGATCCCCAATCTCGTACCGGTCAAGTTCTGAGTCGTAGTACCAGTATTCGCTTTTCCTAATCATAATACTTATTCACCTTTTATCATTTAGTTAACATCCGGGATTCATCATCAATTGCCTCCTTTATCCTCAGGTAGACTGCCTATCAGTTACAACTTGATTTAATTCAAAATTTTCTCATCACTTCCGATACAAGTGATAGTTACCCGACAATTCTGATATCACATGAATTATTAACACTTTCGATATTATAATTATCCTTTATTTTAATCAAGGACTGATATAGTACTTTTATTTGGTACGGCCCAAGGTTAACCCCAAATTAGACCATTGCTGATTATATAGTTAATAATTCACAGTTTTCTTCATTTCTATTAATTGCTAGCCAAATCATCCCCTGTTTCATATGTGAATCAAACCACACACATATATACATGCATATACGTGCACATATCACTTACCAATACTGGATTACTAATCCCATGGACACGACGCTCAATCTTTCGTCTGTATCATAACTTTCAATTGTTAAGATAATTATCTAACTCTTACCGGTTAGATATAATCGGTGTCACTATAAAGATGTGACTTCCAAGCCTAATAGGGGATTGCGATGTTCTACTAAATTAATTATAAGGATACCCGAAAGTCTCCGGTGTATAGAGTAGGCATACGAAAATACTAGTTCAATGCTATCAGTATTGTTTTGTTGATATCGAATTATCCATCATAATCGATATACTTAATGTTAAGTTGTCAGATTTACTCAATACTGACTCTAACTAGTTTTCACCAGTTTAATTGCTCAGTCTATACTTATAAGCCATCATCAGTTACCCATTATCTGATAATCATCAGACTTGATCTTATTCAGTAGTTTTTCATTGATAATCATAATTGCTAAAAATATAATATCTACTTATGAGTCCTGGTTCAAATATTTTATTTTTCACCTCTCATCGATTCGATAATTTTTAGTTATTTATCCATCAAATTGCTTTCAGTTGCTACCGATTAACAACTTAATCGATATATATAAATATGTAGGCCATCAGCTGACCTTTGATGCCTCAAGTGTGCAAGTTGATGCACAAAATCACGTTATGAGCATATATAATATATATATATATATATATATATATATTATATATATATATATATATATATCATGAAACACAACAAATACGAAAACAATATTCGCAAGATCAATACTCAACATGCTACATAATATTTGAGTATCCCGTGTACTTAGCTTAACAATAAGATTTTGATGTTCAATTTATTTGTTAATCATGTCCGGTAGTGTTAGGAATTATTTTCAGTTGCTTTAATTCAGTTCACTATCAATTTCTTTGATCAGTTTCATCATTATCGGTTCACGTTCACGATTGCTAATTTATCTCCATTCGAGTTATCAATATTAACAAAACTTTCGATATTTTAATCAACACAGTATTTCTATTATACTGCATCAATTACATATATCTCATTTAACAGAGTTTTCTATATCACGGTCACATCGAGTTACTCGAAGATATTTCCAATTTCATTTGCTTAGTTCAATTCTAATATCAACTTCGGATTCTGCTTATACCAGTATCAACATAACCAATTCTATAATTATCCAATCATGGTTGATGGGTCTCAAGTGATCTTTTATCTTAACTGATTTCTAATTATCACTTATTAATAATTAAACATTCATGATCTGTAATCGATTTTTCGTTGTCACTGTTTAGTCCACTCACCAGGTATACCGGTGTTAACCAATTGCCATCCAATTTATATAATCCATGATTATACGTTTCATAATAGCTCAAATATCGTTTGCATATAATAACAATCTTCACTAACATTATATTTTCTTACTAGTTAATACACATGCAATCACAGTGTTTAAAGGAATCGGGGGTAGACTTTACCCACTTAATAATTTTCAAGTTAAGTGGTACCAATATTCATCACAGACAGACATATGGAATTAGCCGATAATTTATACTTAACCATTTCTTTCAAAACCCAGTACTTAATTATTCGGTTCTTATTTCTAATAAACACTCGCAACATATATATAATACTCAAAAATTTACAAACACATAACTCATGTGGTATTTGTCGGTGTTCATCCATACCAAACAGGCATTTAATGATCATGTCTATACGAGTTATAAATGGTAAGATACAACTTGATATCATACCCGTATTATGTTCATGCATAGATATATAACACGCCTGCAATTCATTATTCGGGATATCCTATTGGATTTCGGTTCTACAAAAACCATTCACTTTTATAATATTTATCACAATCATCGTAATAACAACATTTTAGCTTCATTGGATCAATAATTTCTCAATACTAATTATTTCTAAATTGGGAAAAATAATACTTGAGTTAGGACTTCCACTCACTAGGTATACCGATAAATTTTGAACACCGTATACTGATATACAAGATGTGTAGCTCTCGTTTTCACGATCACAACGGCTCAAGAATCGTCCGAATCTGACTTTGGATGGCCAAGATATCATTCGGAAACCAAAACCAATATAAAAGGTTAGATACGTAATAACTGAAAATATTCAGGAGGCTGTTCGTAATTTTTCCGGGCCCCAAATTAATTTATAATCTCACAGGGCTAAAATAAAATTTTACCTTTTAATATGAAAGCGGGTCGGGTTAGATCTTAACGGATTGGGTTATAGACCCAAACCCGAATGGGTTTTTCTCACCCAACTACACAGCAGCAGCAGCAGCCGCTGCTGCTACTCCCACCGCCCGGCCGGCGCCCCTGGCCGCCGGGGGCCCCACCGAGAGAGAGAGAGAGAGAAAGATGGGAGAAAGAGAGGGAGAGATGGGGGCCTGCTGCCCCCGCCCCACTGCCAGCCTCCAGCGCCGCCGGCTGGCCTCCAACCACATTGCCAGAGAGAGAGAGAGAGAAAAATAGGGGGGAGAGAGATGGAAATCTTCATCTCCTCCTTCCTTATATAATAATCTCTCACCTACTCTCACCAACTCCCATTTCTTCCCATACTTCCCCCATACTTGTTAGTTTATTTTATTTTTTATTTTCTTTTTCTTTCATTTTCCCAATTTATTTAATATAATCAAAAATAGGTATGAATACCAATATCCAGTATTCATATGAGTATTTCATGCAGTATATACATCCGTGCATTTTCGAATCCATTCCAGGATTTTCTATAATGAATCACTGAAATTCATTTAACACAGAATTCACAATTTGATAGTCATAAGAATTCTAGAAAAATATTATTAACCCAATAATATTACTTTAACCTAGAGTTTAATAATTCGGGTATTACCGCAGTCCTTATAAAAACATTGCGACTTAATCACTGTCCTCATATAACACTGCGACCATGGTACCAGCATCCAAAATTGTGGTTAAAATTCAGCCATATTGCGCCAGCTGAGAGAGTCTCTCTCAGCTGGCAGCTGAGGTACAGATCCCTATATATATATATATATATATATTAAAGGTATAATAATCTTTATTTTTAAACCCTAAGTGTGTAAGTGTATAAAATATGCATATTTCATCAAGGTAAAAATCAAGGCTAAATTACTTTTTCAAATTTTCTTCCTAATCTTAGAAATTAAACAAATAATCTTATTTTGATCAAGCATAAGAAATCCTAATTATGATTCTCCTATTCCTTAAAATTAACTTAATCTCTTCCAAAAAATATGTCTAAATATTATTTCTCTTTTTAAAAAGTTTTAAAAACAAAGAGAATGTTAAAAAAATTAGATAAAAAGAAAACCTATGTTATGTTAGAACCTTCCCCCACACCTATCTCATGCATTGTCCTCAATGTATGAATGAACGCATAAATGCATGAAAAAAAGAAAAGAAAAGAAAAGGAAGGACATTGTTACCTCAAGGTGGTGGTTTCGGTGGTGGTCGGATTGAGCCAAGCGTTACTTTCTAATCAAAATAATGTGGTGGTTCACAGAGCCCACCTTTATTGACCTCTTTTCTATTTACATAATTACAATCCCTAATATGAATAGGATCATGAAAGATCCTATCATAAAACTTGTTTCCTTTACATGACCAATCTTGAAAAATCATCACGGGGTCATCATGGTCTATACCTATGTCCAACAAAAGAATGTGACTTGGTGGAATGGTTGACTTGGTTCAAGAGTGATAGGTTCGGGAACCATTACTAACTCAAGAAAATCAACTTTGGGTTCGATAGTAGGTCTTGGTTCAAGAGTTGAGTCCAAATCAAAGAATATAATTTCATATTCTTTTCCCATCAATGAAATGTGACTATCCAAAAGAGGTGCTTCAATTTCAAAATCTGTGGGTATGAGAATCAATGTTGGCTCGAGAAATGGGTCTAACTTGGGTAAGGATACCAGAGTCAATATAGATTCAAAAATTAGAATTGAATCACAAAGTTGTGGGTCGGGGTCACATTCATGTTCAAGTTCAATTTCATTAAAATGAAAAACTTGCCAATTTGTTAATAAGTTAATATTGGTCAAATTCAAGGTTTTGTGGTGAAATTGAATCTTGGTCAAAGTCTTCAAGATACCATGATTCTTGATTTTCATCAATATGGCTAGAAATGTGGGAATAGTCAAAGATTGGGTGGGGAGAGTTTCCTCATTCCTACTCATGTTTTCTAATCTACTAAATCTTGCTTCTATCATATCGAAAGGATTGCTTTGGAATTGAATCATGGATTCTATACTCTTTTCTAAGTTGGTATATTCTTGTTATGGGACTTGAAAAATAGAGTAAGAATCTTGGATTTGAAAACTTTTATAAGATTTCGAGTCTTCTAGATTTTGAATTCACCGCTCGAACTCTTCTAAGGCTTCCATCCTCTTTTTCCAGTCAATTGGTTCTTCTAATGGTTGTTCGGGAGAAGAAGTATTGAAGCTGGACGTTGGTAAGGCGGTTGATCATATAACTTAGGGGAGTTGTATCCCCATTGACTCGGTGAAGAGTGGTGATGATTGTTCCAGTCCTTTTCATAAATTAGGACTGGGGCATATATTGATTCGGATAAGACCAATCTGATATACTTGGTTGGTTAATGTTATGATATGCCAGGTTGGTAATATCCGAGTTAAAAGAGGTCTGGTGAAGTATGGATCACTATTTGCAAAGAAATAATTGTGATTATAATCCATATCACAAAAATGTAAAAAAAAAAAAAACCAAACAAACAAACAAAGAAAAATCTAGCCTAAATTAGGGTAGATCTTAGACCTAGACGACTCCTAACTGATTAGATTGTCCACAGGGGGATATATTGTAGAATCTGACAGCAAGTTAATCGGCCAGGTAGGGGCAGAACCAATGGGAGGTATCCGTGCCAAGCAATGGGCCTAATTATGCCAAACAACTGTTCTTCGGGGTTTTGTCTCTTAATCCCCAACCTTTGACACTGATTTGGCAAGAGTTAAATTTTAATCAACTTTCCCCTTAGGTCAGTCTCTTATTGAGCCCGAGATGTTCCAAGGACCAACGTCTACTCAGTTTTAAGTTAAGCTTGAGTTAGTGAGTGAGGAGATTTCTTTATGGGTTAAGGGAGGGTAATAATTTCCCCACCTTATCTTGTTTAAGGATGTACCTTTAATTGTAGTCGTGCAAAAGCACAAGTATATAACAAAAAATTAACAGTCAAGCAATATTTCATACAAGAATGAATTTATGCTAAATGCTATGCACACATACCTTAGCTCCAACACTCTTTAACAGTAAATAAAAAATGTAACGAAATAGACACGTGTTCAAATGTAAAGTCTAAACCGTTTTTAGCATTTACAATCAACCATTTACTGTTGAGTTAGATAGTATGTGTAGAGTATATTATATGATAAACTAAAGAATGCAAAAGCTAAACATTTAAAGTTCAGTCACCCTGCAAAAAAACTAGGTAAGTAGTCCTCTCAGATTATCGCGTTTGCGTGACAATACTGAGGTTTTCTGGGCTCTGCTTTCTAGAGCAGAGTCCACGACACTTATATGTTCACTGCAGCTCTTGTTTCCTTGATATCGATCAATGAAGACCAAGAATAGAGAAGAAAGTTTAACCAAAAAAATGTAAATAAAAAAAGAGTTACTTACCGTCCCTCCCCGACAATGACGCCAAATTTGATTGAGTAAAATCTGCACATGAAAATACAAAATTTCAGAACTAAAGAATAGAATTGTATAAGGTGCTCAATACTACCGCGATAGCTAGTGGCTATGCGGGTCGTGATCCACAAGGAGGGACTAGCGATGGAAACTTTTAGTAAGTTCTCTTTTAACTTACAAAAAATGGTTAAAAGTTCTTCTATGTTCTTTAAAAGAAAGGAAAAAGCTATGTTAATTTGTGAAGAAAGTGATAGATTGAGAAGGTGGAGAAAATAGAAAATGATTTTGTACAAAGAAAGTGAAAATAGTGAATTGAGTTGAGAGTTGGTGATTTGGTGATCTAAACTAAAAAGAAAGGAAGAAAACCTAAAAGAACTTACTTACCTCTTTGGCGCCTGCTTACCTTTAACCCGCATCGACGATGTACCTTTGCTTGAAGGCAAGCGAAGTATGACATATAGGATCTTCCCATTCCTGATCTACACTACGAAATAAAGGTGCAAGCTACACTACCATAAAAATGGCTATCTATCACTATAAACCATCAACGACACTTGTAAGGGCAAGACATATTCGAGGCTATCAGAGTCATTTGGATTTACAAACATAAAAGAGGGAAGCAAATAAAAACAAGAGTAAAGAAGAAAAAAACTTTGATTCGATTCAAATAACAATGAAAGAGAAGACTTATTTACACCGATGTCACCCTCAGTACAAGCTTCACTCTCATTCCTCCATAAAACTTTCCTCTTCTATCAGTTACATAAATAAAATGAAATTTATATAAAAAAACTAAAAATCTAAGTTACAGACTAAAGAATGGCATATCCTCTATTCTCTGCTTAATGGTTCTCTTTTTGCCTTCAGAAATTGTAGTATTTATAGGGCAAAAGGAGTGCCAAAGGATAGTGACGAGATGAGCTCAAATGCTAGCCAAACAACCAATATCTTATCCTTGTTATCCCTTTGTATATTGATAAGTTCATCTCTAGACTTCTACATTTGGGATTATCTTTATTGATTTCTTAAGTAAGGATAATAAATCTAAATAAATCTGATTTAGTTGGAATAGATTTGATAATATTCTCTCTTTATTATCTCATGTTTTCTGATAAGATTTGCCTCTGGACTTCTGGATTTGAGATTATTTTCGTTGTTCTTCAAGTTAATCAAATAGATCTTTAAAAAACCAGTTTTAACTGATTTTATCTGTTATTATCTTCTCTAATTTGCTCCAATTTTTAGATAGAATTGCTTCTAAATCTCTGAATTTAAGTAGATCTTCATTGATTCGCTTGAGCTTTAAAAACTCCAGATTTAATTGGATAAACTTGTCCATTTCTTCTCTTTCTCTATAAATTATCATGCATACCATTAGACATTAAAATGAATTAAATAGCAGTGTTTTATTACAAAATCAATGTGACAAAGTGACACATGTGGCACTAAATATGCAATGCACATGTACAATCACTTCTCTCTCCTGTCTCTCTCCCTCTAAATCTGTCTCCTCTTTATTCCTCTCTCTCCCTTCCTTTCTCTCTCTCTATCTGCTCTCTCTTTCTTTTCTTTTCTTCTTTTCTCTCTCCTCCTCTATTTTCTCTCTCTCTATGTCTCTCTGTGTGTCTTTTTCTCTCCCCGTGCTTGCACGCTAACGCCCTCAGCGTTCCACAAGAGAATCGTCGCCATGTCAGAACCATCCTAGGTAAGTACCTTGACTTGTTGTGCAAGTATAGTTCCTTGCGTGCGAGTTCATGTTTTTTTGTTATGCGAGTAACTTCTGTTTGCATTTGTGTAGGCCAATGTTGTAATATTGTAGGTGAAGATGTAATTGAGTAGGCGTTGCATGTCTTTATGTGGGTGTGTGTGTAATTGTATAGATGTGTATTATCTTGTATCTGTATTGATGTGTACCTGTATCTGGGCAACTGCTTGTATTGGTGCTTGTACTTGTACAGTGTCTGGGATAAGCCTTCGAGCTATACTCTAGCCTTCGGGCTCCGCCTTCGGGCTATATTCTAGCCTTCAGGCTCAGCTTTCGGGTCATACTACATTCTTCGGACTTAAACCAACCCTCTTGGTTTCTCATGCTCTGCCTTGTAGGGAAGCCTAGATCCCAGCACCTTACCGCTAACTCTGTCCGAGCGTAGTTACGCGTGAGCGTGTAGCTTAGCATTCATACGCTCGCTTCATTGTGTGTGTTAGCTGTGCCGCAAGTGTTAGCCACGCCGAGCGTGATAGAGTTTAGTGCCATACGTTAGTTTCGTACTAGCCGTGCTTAGCTTCGCTTGGTTGTTTAATAGCTATTATTATTCCGCTAGGTTGTTTAATAACTATTATTTTTATTTATGTTATGGTTGTGAAGAGTTTGAAATATTTTCTTATGCTATTTCTTGTATCTATACTGCTTTCCCGTATCATGTTACTGGACTGGTTTATCACCTGACATGTTATTTACTTGATACTTGACTTACCTGATTCATGATTATCACTTTACGGGGACTTGACATTACTATTCTATTTTATATATATATATATATATATATATATATATATATATATATATATATATATATATATATATATATATATATATATATATATATATATATATTTAGAGATCCTGTACTACTGTATCTCTTGTACTCCTGTACTCTTGAACTCCTATATCCTATACTCCTGTTATTATAATCTTGTTAATCCCTGTAAATTGATAATCATGGAAATAATAATATAATAAAACTAACAACTTACACCGGGATGGGGGGAAACTGATGGTTACCAATATGGTTCCATGTTTATAGTGGTCACATTCTACCTCTTGCCTTGTTAAAGTCCATCACCTAGCGGTAGTTTTGGCCTAGTGCGATATCTCTTGGACCATTATCCTGGGTATGCACGGGACCCACAATAAATATTATTCCACGGTCTCAATCAATTTTCAGTAACAAACCTCGACTTACTCATATGTGGACGTATGTGTATTGGGGCGCCAGGACGCATACCTAGACATACAGGTCAGACGAGTCTTAATAATAATAATATAATATTATAATATACTAATACTTGTTATTGAATCCAGTACTAGCTTCCTGTTACTGAATCTTATTGTACTTGGTCTATACTTGTGTAACTTATGTTCATAACACATTATCCTGCGCTTGATGTAATTTAATTTCCAAACAATAATAATCTCAGGAGCCGGTGTTATTGCGTCACTTTCCCATTCGGATAATAGTATCCGCGTATCAAAGTTCAGATGTGTTCTACTAGATTGCGGACTCTAATATGAACTGCCAGTGGTGTGGTACACTGGAGGAGAATGATTAAAATAATAGGCGATACTAATTATTACTATTGTTGTATAATTAAGTTATCTTGCCCGCCACTTGTATACTATTCTGTGCTACCGTAATTATTCCTGATATTCTTGTTATTGGACTGCACCTGCCTTTCCCTGTATACAATAATAATATCAGAAACGTGTATTATTTGATCACTCCCTCGTTTGAGTAATGATACTTGGTATCGTGATTCAGATGAATCCTGCTGGAGTAGGAACTCCGGCGTGGATAGCCAGTGGTAGGGGTGGTTGACAAGAAATGATTAAAATAAAAAATGATACTGATTATTATTGATTGTATATATACTGCCTGCCTCTTGCCAGATATTATATCTGTGTTATTGTATTTTTCTTAAGACTTGTTATTTTATACTGATTCTCTATTTACCATTTATGTTTACTGTTTATTGCTTGACTGCATGACTTTAGTACACGACTCACTTTTTGGTACACATATGCTTGCTTGTGCATGCCACTTGGCTTCATTTTATGTACTCATTGGGTTGCTTTCTAACACTTTGGACCTGCATGTCCAGATCCCGGAGCGTGGAACGTAGCGGACCCCTCTCATGGAGCTTCTTTGCACAGTGAAGTGTGGTGGATCAGTGGTAGATCGTATGTAGCTCTTTTCTTCTAGCCCCTTCTTTACCAGCTCTTGAGACTTTTCTTTTGCTGCTTGTGAGCATCTATCAGTTTTTTTACTTTGTAAATCCCTTTGTATATCATATTTTGTACTTCTTGATGATGTAATATTCATATAATATTGGATCACACTCTGTGATAACAGTGTACTTATATTATTTTTTGAATATATATTACCACTGTACTTCTACTTTAATTCTTTCCTGTACTGATACTTAGCGTACGTATGTAAGGGTATTTTTGCCCTGCATACGTACGTCACATTATCATCTCCGTACCCGCGGAATCTAGACATTACATTAAACATAACTTTAGAAGTGATATTGTTGTCTAGTTTATAACCTTAACTTTTATACCAACATTTGGACATAATTGATTCTGTCAACTTTAGCTATCTTTCATATTTGAGTCTGATATAAATTATGATTGGACTATGTTGTATAAGCTGAATCCTAGTCTATACTTAGTCTAGCATGAGGAACAGAGTAGGATTAGAAATCCAAAACATATGATTATGATGAAGCTGTAATTAAATTGTACCACTGGTGACATTATGTTTGCTTGAGCAAATATTATAATTTGGGCTCATGTAAATGAGTATATTAATCCTAGTCATGTGCATGATGATTAATAGCCATGTGCAGTAATTGCTAAGTTGAAAGAACAATCAAAGAGTTAAGAATTTACCATGTAGCTTGTGGCTAACGGGTCGTGTCCACGAGGAGGAATGCGATGGAAGCTTTTCGGTAAATCGTTTAAAATAAAGAATTGTGTTCGTTTTTTAATGGAAAAGAGAATGGAAAGAAAGAGATGATTAAAAGAGAAATTGTAACTTTAGAAAAGGCTTTGGAGAAAGTGATTTAAAAAGCTTGAAAATTGTTTTGTTGATTATAATAAGGAAGAAAATCTGGGCTCACTATCTCACTACTCGATTGTTCATTCTTCTATTGAAATCCTAAGTGCCTCAAATTGATCATAGGCAAAACTTAAAGTTGATTTTTAGAAAGTCTGAAGTAAAGCACATAAGATGGTTGGAAGAGTTCAATCTTTTCTTTGAAAAATCGTTTAGAATTGAATATTAAATCATCAAGCGCGAAGAAGCAAGAATGAAGTAAAAGCAATTCAAGAAACGTTTATGAAAGAAGTGAGAGTTCAACAATCCAAACCCATCCTCATGTGCCTTCAAGAACACTTTCAAGAAGAAAGGCTTTAAGTAAGGCATGCAAATGATTCATTGGGTCTTTTTCTTTAAAACCAGAAGAGAAGAAGAAATAGAGTGAGTTAATATAGTGAGCCCAGAAAACTGTTTTATTTACTCATGAAAAACGAAGGAGAAAGTAAATAAATAATGCAAGCCATACGGTAATACGAGTGGAAGAAAAAGCAGCTCGATTCTTGTATTGATGTCACTTCAATCTTCAAGTACAAGCACTCAATTCCTCTCTCTCACAAGTATTGATACTGGACTACAAATTAAAAAACAAGAATACAACTTTTGTGCTAGCTAACAATGAACCTAAATCCTTAGAAAATAAACACAAATTCTAATCCTAGTCTTCGCTCCCATTTGCTTTGCTAAAACTGGTATTTATAGGAAAAAACCAATAGGGGGAATCCCTGGAAGATTGGAGGAGCAAACGCTCCCCAACTGACTCCACTTGGCCGTGGAAACGCGGCTAGGGCCGCGTTTCCGCGGCCCTAGTGTGGTCAGGTGGCCATGATTGTTACACATATTTGCATTTTATACCACCTTTATACTTTGCATATTGTATATTAAATATGATTTTTAACCCATGTTTTCTCTAATTTTGCAGATCTCCACTTTAAAGAAGAGAAGTAATTAACTACCTTAATTAGTAATAATTAAGGGGGTTAATTCATAATTAGCCAAAAGATCAAATCAGATCTCACCAAGATCTGCGCGCCAAGTGGAGAATCCAACCATCCCACGTGGCCAACGACCTAACCACCAGATCTCACCAGAAAGATCCGAGCCAACGGCCCAGATCTGGCGGCAGATCCGCGGCAATCCGCGGCAATCTGAGGGCCGTTGAGCCTCGGATTTCGTGCCAATGGTCAAGATTCGAGAAGATTCTCAAATTTGCCTATAAATACCTGGGCAGAGACCTGCGTGAGCTCGAGTGAAGAGAGAGAGAAAATTTTGGATTTGTGTAATTTTTGTTTTAGGTTTCTAGTTCTCTTCTCCTTCCTCCTTGATTTCTAGCCTAAATTGAGAGAGAGTTCTTCACTTTGAGAGTTTGTAATCAAGACTTGTGACAATCTTGAAGCAAAGATTCAATGGAGCTCTCATCTTCTCTTTACTAGAATTGAGTATGCTTTCTTTTCTTATGCTTTAATTTCTTGCATTTAATTCTAGCTTTAGTTTAATTGATTAGATCTTTACTTTCATGGAGAATTATAGCTTGTTTGTTAGTGTAATGGAGGGCTAATTTCTTGAATGCATGGCTAGCTAAGACTCACCTAGCTACTACTAGCTCTTGATTGATTGTAAACTTCAATGCTTGCATAATTTCATGTTTCTTGTAAATTCCAATGAAGTTTGGATGTATCCTTTGGTGATTGCTTGCTAGATCTCTAGATGAATTGTGTGTCTCTTATAAAGAGTCTTTGATTGGATCAAAAGGATGGATTACCATGGTTGTGTCACTTGTGTAGCAAGATCAACTCAAGTACTTCAAGCTAACTTTGTAGTTAAGCTTTGAATGTACAAAAGAGTTTGATTCTTCTACCTTTGCACTAAATGAGTATCATGCCTATAGTTCCTCAATGTTCATCTAGTAAAAGGACCTAAGATTCAAGAAGAGGATTCTAGCTAACTAACTAAAAGGAACTCTAGTCTTCAAGAAGGAATACTACACATGCAAGCTATATTAAATTGCCTATGATTCTTGATGAGGCAATCTTGCAATCAACAATAGAGTTAGTATGTTAGCAAGAAGGTGTAGTAATGCTAGCCATGCATCTTTTTAATCAAAAGAGTTTATACATCTTATTCTAGCATTCTTATCTTTTCTTTACTTCATCACACTTCATTCACTTCACTTCTTTTTCACAATGCACCACCAATCCACAACTTCTTGTATATTGCTCTTGTGTAATTAACAAAGAAGAGGTATCGTTTCTTTGTCTCACTAGTATCGTGAAGCTTCTACGCTTGCTATCCTTGTGGTACGACTCGATATAGCTACTTGCTATAACGAAAGATTGGAACAAGGTATAATAATCTCATAATCGAAGTAAACAAGATCAAAGGTGAACTCTAAACCATTAACCATTTCTTTCACACCTAATTCTTGTGCAATTAACTTCACGTACCTTGTTTTGGCCAATCAATTTTTGGCGCCGTTGCCGGGGAGAGCAACGGTATTTTTACAAGTGAGAAACTAAACAATATATCTTCTCTGTTACAGGTACAGGTTGAAGATTCAGAAAACTTTGCACAGCAGAATCATATAAGTGGACCTGGGCCTCTGCTCTCGAAAGCAGAGACCAGGATCCCTCCAAAGTGCCGCGTTTTCCTGGATTTTGCCGTGGAAACGCGGCATAGAGGAGTTCACTACTAACCTGTTTTCTGCAGGGCTTTGCTCTCTGCAAAATACTGCTGCTCATATATCTGAAATCTTGTATTCTTCACCTGATATTTGCTAATCAACAGTAAAAGATTTGGTGTTAATTGTTAAAAATTGTTTAGACATCTTGCATTATAGGCACGAGTCTTTCAATTACTTTACATTTACTGTTGAAGAGTGCGGGGGACAAGGTACGTAAAGCATTGCATATAGATTAGGACTCACTCTTGTTTGATTTAATTAAGCTTTGGGTGATCCTTGTTTGTTTACATCGTACACTTGCACGAATCAACTCTAAGGGCAAAACCCATAACAAAGATAAGGTGGGGATTTCATCACCCCTTCCTTAGCCCACAAACCATTTCCCCACGCTTTCACTATCCTAAGTTTCTAATTAAAAATTGCTAGACGTTGGCCCCTAGGGACATCCGGACTCACTTAGGAGATTTTCCTAAGGGGGAAAAGTGTTGGAAAGTGACTTCTGTATAATCAGTGTCTAGGAAAGGGGTTAAGGGCCGAAAGCCCGAAGGTTGTTGGTTACTTAATTAAGGAACGTCTTCGGACGGAAAACCTCCCAACAACTTTGACCTTTCCTGGCTGATTCGCTTATAGTCACGGTCTGCGCCAAACCTCCTGTGGACGATCTAAAGTTAGGAGTCGTCTAGATTCAGGGAACCTAGAAGCTTGGATTGATTTTTTCTTTTTCTTGATTGTTATTTTTCATTTTTCGACTGTGTGAAAGGTGCACGTTGATTGTGTATTTGTATGCGAGAGTGGTATCGGGAACCAATTTCTGCTAGGCTAGTGAGAACATCTACACTGCCACATACACCACCACTCGACACAATCATGACGAACAACGTATCGTTGCAGGACAAGTTCTATCCTATCCGCACATCACTTCCTTCTTGTATTCTCCTCTCGGACACTAATGGAAACAATTTTGAGTTGAAACCCCAGTTTATAAACACTCTTCCACGATTTCATGGATTAGAGTCTGAAGATGCTTATATCTTCATACGAGAGTTTGAAGAAGTCTGCCTCATGATGAGGATTTCCCAGTTGACAGAGGATGCTGTAAGACTTAGATTCGTCCCATTTGCATTAAAGGATATTGCAAAGAAGTGGCTGTACAGTCTTCCTGTCAGCTCTATCTCTTCATGGGATGATTTCGTTAAGGTCTTCCTTAAAAAATTCTACCCGATCCATAAAACAGCCCTCATGCGTAAAAACATAATGCAATTCAAACAAGAGCCCAATGAGCCGTTCTGGAAGTATTTTGAGCGCTTTAAGGACCTAGTAGCCCTGTGTCCCCATCATGGTATAGAGAAATGGCGCCAATGCCAGATTATCTATGATGGGCTAGACTATCAGACTAAGACGCTCCTTGAGACAATGTGTCAAGGAGAATTTCTTAAAAAGGATGAAGACCAGGGTTGGGATCTTTTTGAGGCTCTAGCAGAGAAAACTCTCCAGTGGGAATCTTGCCCTGAGAAACCTACACCAACCACTTCCAGAACTGGTTTACACTCGATAGGATCCTCTATAGCTGCAGAAGCTAAGATTACACAGCTGATGAAGAGGATTGAATTGCTAGAATCTCGGGAAAATTCTGTTAATCAGGTCAACCCATCACGAGTGACCAGCCCACCATCTGTGGCACCTATGGTCCACCCGGGTTGTACTTACTGTCATGATTTAACTCATGTGTTGGAAGAGTGTCCAGTGTATCATTCTCAAAGCTATCAGGAGAGTACAAATGCCGCGTATACCAGACCTTCATACAATCCTTACTCCAGGACCTACAATCCAGGGTGGCGTAACCATCCTAACTTCTCTTGGAGTCAGTCTGGTCATGAGCAGCCGAGACAACCATTCCCACATCAACAATACCCTGCTCAGGCATATCCTCCGACTTACCCACCAAATGTTAATTCATATCAGAGTCCACCCAGATTCCAAACATACCAAAATCCTGTGCCATATCAAGCAAATTATCAGCCCCAATACCAGAATCATCCACCACCCAATCCTTCAGATAAGAAAATCTCTGAGTTGGAGAAAATGATCGAGACTTTGTCTAAAACCCAAGCTGCAATGATGAACAATCAGCAGCAGGATATGAATAAACTGCAAATCCAAATAGGACAGTTGGCTAATTCCTTGACTGAAAGACAAAAAGGAATGCTGCCTAGCCAACCTGTGCCTAATCCCAGAGCCCATTTTCCTCTGCATGAAGTCGAAGACCTAGGACCTAGCCAAAGCCAATGTCAAGCCATTCACATCCTTAGGTCTGGAAAACATGTAGACAACAAGGTCTCAAATCAGTCTCCAAAATTTGTTCCAAAATCTGTGTCAAAACCATCAACCTCTGTTCCATTTCAACCTGTGCAAGATAATCCTTCATCAAGTTCACAACCTTCCACATCCCAGTCAAAAGGAAAAGGGAAAATTGATGAGCAAATTTATAAGCCTGTGGCCCCATTCCCAAATAGGCTTATAAATCATAAGAATAATGCTCACATGGAGAAGATAAGAGAGATATTTAATCAAGTACAGATCAATGTCCCTCTCTTAGATGCTATTCAACAGGTCCCATCATACGCCAAGTTTCTGAAAGAAATGTGTACTAAGAAAAGAAAGGCAAATGTCCCTAAGAAAGTCTTTTTGGCTTCCAACCTGAGTGAATTGCTTAATGGTCCAATCCCTGTGAAGTACAAGGATCCAGGGAGCCCTACCATCTCTTGTATCATAGGGCAGACCACAGTAAATAGGGCTTTGCTAGACTTGGGCGCTAGCATCAATCTTCTCCCTTTTTCCGTGTACCAGCAGTTAGGGTTGGGCAACCTTCGTCCAACCCAAATGACAATTCAGCTGGCTGATCGCTCTGTTAAGATTCCCAAGGGGGAAATTACGGATGTTTTAATACGGGTGGGGGAATTCATTTACCCCGTTGACTTTGTTGTTCTTGAAACACAACCCATACATAATCACAGAGCGCAAACACCTGTCATTCTCGGACGTCCTTTCTTAGCAACCGCAAACGCTATCATAAATTGTCGAAATGGATCAATGCGGTTGACGTTCGGAGATATGACGAAGGAGGTGAATGTCTTCCATCTGGGGAAGCAGCCAAGGGATGTGGAGAATGACTCTTTTGATGTGAACTTAATAGAAGGACTAACGAGCGAACATGTGGAGGAGATGGAATATGAATCTGAAGAAGAATTTGAGTTAGAATCTGACGACCTAACTCTTGATCAGATTGTTGGATCAGATATTGAAAGGACTACTAATTCCACTTCTATTCTTCCCTTGCACCATGAGCAACCGGTTATAGATCCAGTCCCTTCTTCTGAGCTTAAGGCTCTTCCCACCCATCTCAAGTACAAGTACTTGGGTGAGAAGGAATCCTTTCCGGTAATCATTGCATCTAATCTTACGGAACAACAAGAAGAGGACCTTTTGACTGTGCTTAGGGAAAATAGAGAAGCCATTGGTTGGACCATGGCTGATATTAAGGGGATTAGTCCTTCCATTGTCCAACATAGAATTCACTTGACGGAAGAGGCCAAGCCTAAAAGAGACCCACAGCGTCGACTTAACCCAATAATGCAAGAAGCTGTTAGATCGGAGATTCTGAAACTCTTAGACAATGGGATCATATATCCCATATCCGATAGTCAATGGGTGAGTCCGGTCCACGCTGTGCCTAAGAAAGCTGGCTTTACTGTTGTGGAGAATGAGAATAAGGAATTAATACAAACACGTCTTCCAACGAAGATTCAAGTTTGTATTGATTACAGGAAACTGAATAGTGCCACACGTAAAGACCACTTTCCTCTTCCATTTATTGATCAGATGCTGGAGAGATTGGCGGGGCATGAGTATTATTGTTTCCTGGATGGATATTCAGGATATAATCAGATCCCAATTGCTCCCGAGGACCAGGAAAAGACTACCTTCACCTGTCCGTTTGGAACGTTTGCATACCGTAGGATGCCCTTCGGTCTTTGCAATGCTCCAGCAACGTTTCAACGTTGCATGTTGAGCCTGTTCTCGGACATGGTGGAGAAATTTTTGGAAATCTTTATGGATGACTTTTCAATATATGGGGATACATTTGAGCAGTGCTTGTACCACCTAAAGCTGGTTTTACAACGATGCACGGAAAAGAATTTGACACTTAATTGGGAAAAGTGTCATTTCATGGTCAAGCACGGAATTGTACTGGGGCACAAGATATCAAGCATTGGAATCGAGGTAGACAAGTCTAAGGTGGAAGTTATCACCAAGCTCACTGAACCGCAATGTTTAAAAGACATTAGATCTTTCTTAGGGCACGCGGGCTTCTATAGGAGATTCATTCAAGGGTTTAGCAATATTGCGAGACCTTTGACAAATCTCTTAGGAAAAGACGTACCCTATATCTTTGATGAAGAATGTCGAAAATCGTGGAAAGAGCTAAAGAATAGACTTGTCTCTGCGCCGATCATATCTGCACCGGACTGGACCAAGCCATTTGAAATTATGTGCGATGCCTCTGACTTTGCGATAGGCGCTGTTTTAGGACAGCGTATTAAAAATAGGCAGCACGTAATATACTATGCTAGCAGAACGCTAAACGATGCCCAACTGAATTACACGACCACTGAAAAAGAATTTTTGGCAGTCGTTTTTGCGTTAGAGAAGTTCCGCCAATATCTGCTAGGGTCCAGGACCATAATTTTACTGATCACTCCGCCCTGAGGTACTTGATGCAAAAGAAGGACGCAAAGGCAAGATTGATTCGATGGATCCTTCTTTTGCAAGAGTTTGACTTGGAGATAAAAGATAAAAAGGGCGTTGAGAACGTGGTTGCGGATCATTTGTCAAGAATTCCGAACGCTCCTCATGAGAAAATACCGATTAATGAAGACTTTCCTGACGAGCACATCTTTGTGATAAGTGGAGAGCCCTGGTATGCTGATATAGTAAACTACCTTGCTACCGGGCAAATTCCTTCCCATTGGTCAGGACAAGACAAACACCGTTTTCTGAGACAAATGCGGTTCTTCTTTTGGGATGAACCGTATTTATTCAAGTACTGTCCTGACCAAATTATACGCAGATGCCTTCCGGAGGATGAACACCAGAGCGTTTTGACATTCTGTCACAAGTTAGCTTGCGGTGGACACTTTGGTCCACGAAAAACTGCGGAAAAAGTGCTCCAGAGTGGATTCTACTGGCCCACTCTCTTTAAGGATGCCTTTACCTTTTGCAAGCTTTGTGATAGATGTCAAATGATGGGTCGTATTACTCAAAAGAATATGATGCCCCTCACACCCATCTTGGAAGTCGAAATTTTCGACCTCTGGGGCATCGATTTTATGGGACCCTTTCCTCTGTCCTACGGTAACCAATACATCTTGGTAGCCGTAGATTATGTTTCCAAGTGGGCTGAAGCGATTCCTACACGAACAAATGACAACCAAGTTGTCATTAAATTTTTAAGAGAGTACATCATTTCACGCTTCGGAGCCCCCCGTGCGATATTGAGCGACAATGGGAGTCACTTCTGCAATAGGGCTTTTGAAGCCTTGATGCGGAAGTACTCCATTACTCATAAATTGTCCACGGCTTATCATCCTCAAACCAATGGGCAAGTTGAGGTAACAAACAGACAGATAAAACTCATCTTGGAAAAGACCGTAGGACAGAATCGTAAGGATTGGTCCGTCAAACTGACTGATGCCTTATGGGCATACAGGACCGCTTACAAGACTGTCCTTGGTATGTCTCCGTACCGAGTTATATTTGGGAAAGCATGTCACTTGCCTGTTGAGTTAGAACACCGTGCACTATGGGCTTTAAAGCAACTGAATCTTGATTTGGATAAAGCCGGTGTTCTCAGGAAGCTGCAGCTATCCGAGCTGGAAGAGTTACGAAACGAGGTATACGATAACGCTCGGATCACAAAGCACAGGACCAAGCTGTTTCACGACAAAGCCATTCACAGGAAGATTTTTGCTGTCGGTCAACAGGTTCTGTTATATAATTCTCGACTTCATCTTTTCCCTGGTAAACTGCGTACCAGGTGGTCAGGACCTTTTATTGTGCAGACTGTCTTTTCCCACGGAGCTATCGAGATTCTTGACCCAACTAATGGCAATATATTCACTGTGAATGGACAACGCTTAAAGCCATTTCTTACCACAGATTCTTTGTCACACGATGTTCACGAATTGGGTCTTTCCGACCCAGTTTATTTGTGACATTTTTCCATCTGTATATTTTTCCCATGCATTCTCCTGACTATCATTTTGGGACTTCTCTTGTAAATATTTTCTTTTTGTTAATAAAAAAAAATTAAAAAATAAAAATAAAAATAAAAATTTTTTGGGATTTTTGTGCATGAAAAGAATTTCACATCCCTAGGATTCTCTTTCCTCCCTAGGATTCCTTTCATATTCAAAAATTTTGACTTAGGGTTGTAATTTCAACTTTGACCTAGGGGTAACTTGGTACATCACCTTTTTACCTACCCCTATTTAAAGCTCTCCTTCCAACTCATCATCCCTCACCCGAGAATTTCATTTCAGATCTGAACCTTTTCCTTCACAGCCGACCTCCACCAAAAATCTGAACCCAAAAATCCCCTCCTTTGCCGCGCCCTGCCGCCGATCCGCGGCAGTTCTGCCATTTCAGGCGCAATCTTCCAGGTTGGAGGAGCAATCCTCTAGGCTAGATACCATTGAGGCGACATTGAGGAGGACACAATCAGCCGGGCCGAGCACCACATCGGTTCCAAAGAGGAGGAGGGAGTGACTCTTTACCTTTACCTATTTCATGCATCATTTTATCTTGCATACATTGAGGACAATGCATGAGATAGGTATGGGGGGGTAGATACTAACATAGGATTTTTCCTTTTTAGGCTTTTTATTTTGTTTTAGGATTTTTACTTTCTTTTTAGGTCTTTTATTTTAGATTTTCTTTTATTTTTAGATTTTTCACTTTCTTTTTAGATTTTACTTTTCTTTTAGAAAAATATAATAAAAAAAAATAAAAAATAAAAACTTTTTGAAATAAGAGACAAAGTTTTGATCTATTTTTAAGAAAATTAAGATGTATCTTAGGAATTAAGAAAGCCTTAATTATGACATCTTAAACCTTGTTGAAGTAATAGATCTTGTTTGAGATTATAGGCTAAGTAAGTAAAATTGAGGAGATATTTTTATCTTACATTTTTTGCCTTAGATAAGTATGCACTTTACACTTACACATTTCTTGGGATGGAAACAAAGACCAAAAATGCCATAAAAAAAAAAATAATAATAATAATAATAAAAAAAAAAAAAATATATATATATATATAAATAAAAATCACTTATTAAGCTGGGAAATTGTGCCTCAAGAAGCATGATGACTCACGCCTAACGGTGATCTCACTTATTAAGCTGGGAAATTGTGCCTCAAGAAGCATGATGACTCACGCCTAACGGTGATCTCACTTATTAAGCTGGACAATCGTGCCTCAAGAAGCATGATTATTCACGCCTAACGGTGATAAAAAATAATCCCCTTTAGCTAGGTGGCCTTTTCTACTCGAGACCTTAAACTCGAGGGATGTTTTCTCATCTGGTGCCCTAAGACCGTCTGGTTTGGGAGTCATCGGTTAAAGGCTCGCTAAAAGGGTAGACTAGAAAGCCTAAACTAAGGGGAGAAAAATAAAAAAAAAAAGAGAAAAAATATATATATATATAAATAAATAAATGGCTTTATGGTTGGAGTTGAAATCCCAGAAATCTTCACTGTCACGGTGTGCATACTATCTAGGTTTTATGTAAGATAAAAATATCAATCCAATTTTGAATTCTTACCTTAATTAAAGACAAGATCTTGCATGGAGACTAAGTTTAAGAAAGAATAATTATAGGTGGACTTATGACCTAGGATCACTTATATTTTTGCGGAAATAGTTCATAAACTAGTCTCTTGTTCAAAATGCGTTTTCAAAACACTAACATTTGTCTTCTTTCTTTATGGATTTTGTGGGTGTAATCCGCTGAAAACCCTCAGGAGACAACACTCCTCCTCTAGGGTAACCTAGAGGTTTAACGGCTTGTTGCACGTGCTCAGTGCAATCGTGTCACCTACGAAAGTGGTGTAATAATTAGTTAGGATTTTATTTTTCTTTCTTTTTCTTTTATTTTTGCTCGAGGACGAGCAAAAGCTAGGTATGGGGGTGTGATTGTTACACATATTTGCATTTTATACCACCTTTATACTTTGCATATTGTATATTAAATATGATTTTTAACCCATGTTTTCTCTAATTTTGCAGATCTCCACTTTAAAGAAGAGAAGTAATTAACTACCTTAATTAGTAATAATTAAGGGGGTTAATTCATAATTAGCCAAAAGATCAAATCAGATCTCACCAAGATCTGCGCGCCAAGTGGAGAATCCAACCATCCCACGTGGCCAACGACCTAACCACCAGATCTCACCAGAAAGATCCGAGCCAACGGCCCAGATCTGGCGGCAGATCCGCGGCAATCCGCGGCAATCTGAGGGCCGTTGAGCCTCGGATTTCGTGCCAACGGTCAAGATTCGAGAAGATTCTCAAATTTGCCTATAAATACCTGGGCAGAGACCTGCGTGAGCTCGAGTGAAGAGAGAGAGAAAATTTTGGATTTGTGTAATTTTTGTTTTAGGTTTCTAGTTCTCTTCTCCTTCCTCCTTGATTTCTAGCCTAAATTGAGAGAGAGTTCTTCACTTTGAGAGTTTGTAATCAAGACTTGTGACAATCTTGAAGCAAAGATTCAATGGAGCTCTCATCTTCTCTTTACTAGAATTGAGTATGCTTTCTTTTCTTATGCTTTAATTTCTTGCATTTAATTCTAGCTTTAGTTTAATTGATTAGATCTTTACTTTCATGGAGAATTATAGCTTGTTTGTTAGTGTAATGGAGGGCTAATTTCTTGAATGCATGGCTAGCTAAGACTCACCTAGCTACTACTAGCTCTTGATTGATTGTAAACTTCAATGCTTGCATAATTTCATGTTTCTTGTAAATTCCAATGAAGTTTGGATGTATCCTTTGGTGATTGCTTGCTAGATCTCTAGATGAATTGTGTGTCTCTTATAAAGAGTCTTTGATTGGATCAAAAGGATGGATTACCATGGTTGTGTCACTTGTGTAGCAAGATCAACTCAAGTACTTCAAGCTAACTTTGTAGTTAAGCTTTGAATGTACAAAAGAGTTTGATTCTTCTACCTTTGCACTAAATGAGTATCATGCCTATAGTTCCTCAATGTTCATCTAGTAAAAGGACCTAAGATTCAAGAAGAGGATTCTAGCTAACTAACTAAAAGGAACTCTAGTCTTCAAGAAGGAATACTACACATGCAAGCTATATTAAATTGCCTATGATTCTTGATGAGGCAATCTTGCAATCAACAATAGAGTTAGTATGTTAGCAAGAAGGTGTAGTAATGCTAGCCATGCATCTTTTAATCAAAAGAGTTTATACATCTTATTCTAGCATTCTTATCTTTTCTTTACTTCATCACACTTCATTCACTTCACTTCTTTTTCACAATGCACCACCAATCCACAACTTCTTGTATATTGCTCTTGTGTAATTAACAAAGAAGAGGTATCGTTTCTTTGTCTCACTAGTATCGTGAAGCTTCTACGCTTGCTCTCCTTGTGGTACGACTCGATATAGCTACTTGCTATAACGAAAGATTGGAACAAGGTATAATAATCTCATAATCGAAGTAAACAAGATCAAAGGTGAACTCTAAACCATTAACCATTTCTTTCACACCTAATTCTTGTGCAATTAACTTCACGTACCTTGTTTTGGCCAATCAGGCCACACCCAATTGGTGGAGAACACTGGTTTGATTATTTACCCGTATCTTCTGCTGGTTGTCTTGTTTCTGCTCTAAAAGTTGACGAAATAGCCTTTGATTGTGTGGCTTCAACCGCTTGATTTAGGGAGGATTCTTCTCAACCTCTTGATATGCCAAGATTTTGCCCTGATTCCTTCATTTCGAATTTATTCTGAATTAAATCAGAATTTGGTGGGCTTTGGGCTTGTTTTCTCTTTCTTTCTTTTAGCACTTGAGCTTATATTTAACAAAGAAAAAGAAGACTTATTAATAGGATTTATTAGCTAAAAAGTATGGTAAGGTGACAATGTAAATGCAATATATGTGACTAATCACACCCCTACACTTATCTTTTGCTCGCCCTTGAGCAAAACATCAGACTAATTCTAATCAATTATTAGACCACTTTCGCAGGTCACTCGATTGCACTGAGCATGTGCAACAAGCCGTTAAACCTCTAGGTTATTCCTAGAGGACGAGTTTTGTCTCGTGAGGGTTTTCAGCGGATTGCACCCACAAAATCCATAAAGAAAGAGAAAAAAGTTAGTATTTTCGAAAAGCGTTTTTAAAGGAGAAAATACTTGAAGTATATTTGTAAGGCTTTAAGTAATCTATAAGTTACAGGAATATCAAATTTTTCATTCCGAAACTCAGTCTTTATTCAAAAACATGCCATCAATTAAAGTAAGGAGTCAAATTGTACTTCTCATCTAGTCTATTAATTTACCCTGAGTCGTATACACCATCGTGACTGTGAAGTTGACTAAGGGTTCTTTAACATTAACTCTTATGCCTTATTTATTTTTGGTGGAATTTATTCCTCAATTTCATTAGGCTTTCTAATCTGCCCATGTAACGAGCCTTCAGTCGGTGACACCCAAACCGGACAGTTTTAGGGCACCAGGTGAGAAAACACCCTAAGGACTTAAACACTCGAGCAGACAAGGCCACGAAACCAAGGTTTTTATTTATAAGACGTACCCCTTTTAGGCGTGAATACTTATGCTTCATGAGGCATAAATACCCAGCTTAATCAGAGGATTTATATACACATATTTTTCCTTCAAACTTATCTAATTATCTTTTGCATAAATACTAAGGCTTGCTTAGGCCAAAGCACCTAGCTAATCAATAATTAGACTCGTTTATATATTTTTTCTTTTCAATATATTTTTTATAAGGCATAAGAGTCTCTGTTTTTAAACCCTAAGTGTGTAAGTGTATTTAGTATGCATATTTCATCAAGAAAAAATCAAGACTAAATTACTTTCACAAATTTTCTTCCTAACCCTAAACATCAAACAAGTTATCTGACTTTGACCAAGTATAAGAAATCCTAATTATGATTTTCTTATTCCTTAAAATTGACTTAATTACTTACAAAAATATATTAAAATATTGTTCTAACCTTTCTAAATTTTTTTTTGTTATATTAGTCATGTTAACCCTCCCCCACACTTATCTCATGCATTGTCCCCAATGTATGAAAGAAATGTATATATGCATGAAATAGAATAGGAAAGAGGAAAGTTACCGATACACTGGGTCAAAAAGACCCATAACCGTTTCATTTACCGGCACCGATTCCAAGAAAGGTTTAAGGCGTTGACCATTTACCTTAAAGTCATTTCCATTCTTGGTGTCACTAATCTCAACTGCATCGTGTGGAAACACGATTTTTACAACGAATGGCCCAGTCCATCTTGATTTCAATTTTTCTGGAAAAAGATGAAGCCTAGAATTATAGAGTAAGACTTTTTGTCCAGGGACAAAGGTTTTTCTTATGATGTGCTTATCATGGAAAATCTTGACTCTATCTATAGTGATCCTAGCATTTTCATAGGCCTCATTTCTCAATTCCTCTAATTCGGAAATTTGTAATTTCCAAGGTCACCGGCCTTAGTTAAGTCGAAATTCAACTGCTTGATTGCCCATAAGGCTCGGTGCTCTAACTCAACGGGCAAGTGACAAGGTTTGCCATAGACTAACCTATAAGGAGACATTCCTAGAATCGTCTTAAAAGCGGTCCTGTAGGCCCATAGGGCATCTACAAGTTTGATGGACCAATCTTTCTAGTTTTGGTTCACAGTTTTCTTCAAGATAAGCTTGACTTGTCTATTGGAAACCTTAACTTGCCCACTGGTTTGAAGATGATAAGGTGTGGACAACTTGTGAGTTATGGCATACTTTCGCATAAGAGCTTCAAAAGATCTATTGCAAAAGTGAGTGCCATTATCACTGATGATAGCACAAGGGGTTCCGAAGCGTGAAAAAATATTCTCTTTTAAAAACTTTATGACAACTTTGTTATCATTAGTTTTACAAGGAATGGCTTCTACCCACTTGGACACATAATCCACAGCAACCAATATGTATGGCTTCCAAATGAATTAGGAAATAGACCCATAAAGTCGATGCCCCAAACATCAAAGAGTTCTATTTCTAGAATTGGGTTGAGGGGCATCATATTTCGTTTTGAAATCCTTCCTACCATTTGGCATCTAGGGCACGTCTTGCAAAATTCATAAGCATCCTTGAACAAAGTGGGCCAATAAAACCCGCTTTGTAGCACTTTTTCAGCAGTCTTGCGGGGACCAAAGTGTCCACCGCATGCAAGTTCGTAACAAAAAGATAGAACACTCTTAACCTCCCATCGGGAATGCATCTCCTAATGATTTGGTCAGAACAGAACTTGAAAAGATACGGTTCCTCCAAAAGAAATACCAGACTTGGGATAAGAACCGGTATACATCATTTTTGGACCAATGAGACGGAGTTTGGTTTGTGACTAAGTAGTTCACTATATCCGCAAACCAAGCTTCCCTAGAGATAGCAGATCGGGGTGGAACTAGCACTCAAAAGTGTATTTTATGTAAAATCGATGAAAAGCTCAAATGTGCTAATGTACCCTCGATACTTCCGTTATAGCATTGGCTTAACGGGTCATATCCACAGGGAAGGGAGGTGATAGAAGTATTAACAGTCTCTAGTCACGTCAGATGTTAACAATTCTTCTTTGTTGAAAGAATGAAAAAGAATGAAAAAGAAAAGAAAATGAAATCAGAATGTGGTAGGTGAGGAGAGCGATGAAAACGGCGAAGTGAAAACAAAATAGAAAGTGATTTGGAAAACAAATAGAAAAGGAATGGAACTAAGGTAAACTAAGAAGACGGTGAAAACAACGATGGAAATGATCAAAAGAAACTTGAAAATGATTTCTAAAACAAACTAAAAGAAAACTCATGGCTACTAACTACTAAATACTCCACTAACCATACTAACCTCTTCGAGATAGTTGCCTCACATTTTGATCCTCGGCCATCACAATCCTTGGATACAAGAAACGATACAAAGCATGGCTCATGGATGGTTCATAACAATCAAAACATTGCACAAGAACAAGCTAATACAAGCATCACTCATTACACTACTAGCATGAAATAAAAGAGCATGAAATAAAAGAGAGTTAGCTTGGTTAGCAAGTTAGCAAGTTAGATGTTAGAACCCATCATCTTTGGCCATCAATGGCTCTTGCAAGAACAAGGCCTTGTAGAGGCAACCCGATTCATGTGGATTATCAAGTAAGTGGTTAGATGGTTAGTGGTTAGTAGTTAGATTGCCATGAGAAGAAAAAACTAGCAAGAAATCATGTTAGAAGGTGAAGGAGATTACAATGGAGGAGAAAGGAGGCACCTTTACATAGAGTGTCACTCTCTATTACATCAATCCCTCTCAATCTCTCTCTCTATGAATCACTCTGCCCTACTACAATGATCTAAAAAGAAAAGAAAATACAAGAAATGAAGAACACTCACCTACACTACACTAAAATCTGGACCTACTCCTAAAAACGAAAAACTGCTTGCGCTCTGGCTCTCTGCAGGGCTATTTATAGGGCTCAGAAGGATCCAGAAGACGAGACGGGGCCACGCGTCGAAAATCGACGCGTGGCTCCACAGGATTGCCGCGGATCTCAAGGTTTTCCCCAGATCCGTGGCAATACCAGGGACTCTGGTCCCTGGTTTTGGTCCGTGGCTCCTTCTGGCTTCAAGACGCTTCTTGGTATATACCGTTTCGGGTAATTTCGTCCGCAGATCCGTCTGATGTGCGCGAGAGGCTAGGTTCAATGTATCTTCTAGATGATCCCTTGCTTGGCCTCCAAGTAATGCGGATTTAATTACCCATAAATGGGTATAATTAAGCTCTTATTACATCTTTGCCCTTGAACTTTGGTTGTACCTGCAATAGAGACCAAAACACGAATTAGACCGACAGTTTATTCATAAATCGGTGGGAAAATGCGACATAATAATGCAGAATTGTAGACTAATCACACCCCACACTTATTCTTTTGCTCGTCCCGAGCAAAAATAAGAAAAGAAAAACTATACTACAAGGGTTATTACACCACTTTCGCAGGTGACGCGATTGCACTGAGCGTGTGTAACAAGCCGTTAAACCTCTAGGTTACCCTAGAGGAGGAGTGTTGTCTCCTGAGGGTTTTCAGCGAATTGCACCCACAAAATCCATAAAGAAAGAAGACAAATGTTAGTATTTTGAAAACACATTTTGAAGGAGAGACAAGTTTATGAAATATTTTTGCAAAAATATAAGTGATCTAAGGTCATAAGTCCACCACAAATCATTCTTCCTTAAACTTAGTCTCTATGCAAGATCTTATCTTCAATTAAGGTAAGAATTCAAAATTGGATTGAATATTTTATCTTTTATAATACCTAGATAATATGCACTTTGTGATAGTGAAGATTTCTGGGATTTCAACTCTAACCATCAAGCCATTTATTTATTCTTTTTTTCTTTTTTTTTCTTCCCTTAGTTTAGGCTTTCTAGTTTACCCATGTAGCGAGCCTATAACTGATGACTCCCAAACCAGATGGTCCTAGGGCACCAGATGAGAAAACATCCCTCGGGTTTAAGGACTCAAGTAAACAAGGCCACAAAACTAAGGGGGATTATTTGCTTCTTTTGACCACCGTTAGGCGTGAATAATCATGCTTCTTGAGGCATAATTATCCAGCTTAATAAGTGATGTTTTATTTATATATATATTTTTTTCTTTTTATTTATTTTTTTGCTTTTTAGGTCTTTGTTTCCATCCCAAAAATTGTGTAAGTGTGAAATGCATACTATCTAAGGCAACAATTCAAGATAAGAATATCTCTCCAATTTATCTTACTTAGCCTATAATTTTAAACAAGATCTATTATTTCAACTAGGTTTAAGATGTCATAATTAAGGTTTTCTTAATTTTTAAGATCATCTTAATTTTCTTAAAATTAGATCAAAACTTTGTCTCTAATTTCAAAAAGTTTTTAAAGAAAGAGAAAATTCCTATACAAAAGGGAAGATTTCTAAAAGAAGTGTAAAAGAAAGAAATCTAAAAAACTCTAAGTTAGTAAACCCTCCCCCACACTTATCTCATGCATTGTCCTCAATGCATCGTGATATATGTATGCATGAAACAAATAGAGAGGGAAGGAAAATTACCTTAAGGTGGTGGTTCCGATGGCGGTCTGATTGGTCCACGAAAGGCGGCCCAATCATTATTGCGTGGAGTCCGGAGGAACCCACCAGAGACTTCCATGATACAACCCACTAAAAAGATGTATACATTTATGATTTTTATTAAAAATTTACCCCATCTAATTCCAAATTTTCAAAATAATTTCGGAGTCAAATTTTCAAAACCCTTGTCCCAGAATGGAATGATTGATTTGGACTCCGGAAGCACAGGAACTAATATCGACTCAGAAAAATGACTCAAGTCAAGTAAAGGTTCAGGAGTCGAGATCGGTTCAGGAAGTGGGTTCAAATCAAGAAGATGAAACTCAGGTCCACATTCATTTCCCATGATGGAATGTGACTTTCTATTAGTGGTGATTCAAGTTCAGGAATGACAGGTATGAGAATCAAAACTGACTCTAAAATGTTGCTCAAATTGGGTAACAAAACAGGAGTCAATAGTGATTCAGGAATTTGAACAAGATCACAAATTGGAGGATCAAAGTCACATTCCTCATTCAGTTCAATTCCACAAAAATGAGAACTTGCCAATTTATCAATGGGACTTTAAAAAGTATAAAATTGGTCAAATTCAATATGATCATCATGAATGATTGGTGATTCAATTTCACAATGAATTGGTACAGGATTCAATACTGACTCGGGAAAAGGATTGAAATCAGGTGAAGATACCGGAGTCATAATTGAATCAGGAAGTAGAATTGAATCACTAATTTGAGGTTCATGATCATATTCATGCTCAAATTCAATTTCAGGAAAAGGATAACTTGCCAAAATGTTAATGGGATTTAAAGTTTGGACAAGTTCAGGTGGGTGTGCTGAAATTGAATCTTGATTTCCAAAATGACAAGAGTCTTGGGTCATATCAATAGAGTTTGGCATAGTTGAATTGGTCAAAGGTTGATAAGATAGAGTTTCCTCATTTTATAAATGTTAACCAATTGACTCAATTGTTCTTCCAATCTATTGATAGACTCGGTATGTGATTTTTGATATTGTAATAAGACTCCTGCAAGATATCCAAACTCTTATCTAGATATGATGTATCTCCAAGTGGTTGCTCTAGAATGGGAGTATAAGAATCTTGGTTTTGGAAATTTTGTGAATAATATGAGTCAAAAATGTGTGGAGATTGAAGCTTGGACTCACACAAGAGTTCTTTACTCGTTTCCAAGGCAAATGGTTGTTCATTATGAGGAGGTGGAACTGAGTAAGACTCTTGAAAATACTGTGGAATTAGAGAGGCCAATGTTCTTGAAGTTGTTGCTCGGCCCTCTGTAGATTGGCTTCTATACTCCTTTGTAACTCATATTTTTCTTCAATGGGAGGTCCAGAATTGAAAATATGATTTTTAATGTTCTCTCTATTTTTTTTAGGTCCACATCTGAAATAAGAAAAGGCCCAAAATCTCTTTAATTAGTAATAATTAAAGGGAATTAATTCAAAGCCCAAAAGAGAGCCCAAGTTAGAACCCAGGATCTGGAGAATTCTACGCACCAGCTCACACTTCCAGAAGGTCCACGTGGATAACAAACTCATAACAAACTCACAACAGAAAGTTGTTGGCCAACGGCCTTGAAACGGCCGCAAGTTACCGCAGATCTGCGGCAGATCTGGGGCCGTTGAGCCCCAGATTTCTGCCACCTGTCCAGGTTCCAGATACTTCTCTCTGAGGCCTATAAATACAGGACCAGGGCCTTCGTAAAAAGAGAGGAGGAGAGAGAGGAGAGATTAGAGATTAGATGCTTGTATTTTTTTAGGATTTCTCTTTAGGATTTTGTAGTGCTCTAGATCTTCTTCCTCCCTAGAAATTCTGTAAAGAGAGAGTTTGTAAGAGAGAGAAAGCTTGTGTATACCAAGGTGTGACAACTTGTGAAGTAAGGATTGATCCATTCTCTTCTCTCTTCTCTTGCATTTTCTAGTTTACTTGCTTTCTTAATTCTAGCTTTACTTTACTTGCACTTTAATTCATGCTTTGCTTTTCTTTCCTTATGGCTAGTAGCTAACTTTTCTAACATGAACTAGCTAACCACTAACCTTGCTAACTACTAACTCATGGGTGGTTGAGTATTTACAAGGTATATGATGTATTGTACAAGAATCAGGTATTTAATAGATGGTTTAGGGTTTAGAATTCACCTTTGATCTTGTTTACTTTGAATATGTAAGAATTATACCTTGTTTCAATCTTTCGTTATAGCAAGTAGCTAAAACGAGTCGTACCACGAGGAGAGCAAGCATAGAAGCTTTCACGATACTAGTGAGACAAGAAACAATACTCTTCTTTGTTAATCACACAAGAGAAAACAATATACAAGAAGTTGTGGATTGGTGGTGGTGCATTGTGAAAAAGAAGTGCAATGAATGAAGTGTGATGAAGTAAAGAAAAGAAAAGAATACTAGAATGAAATGTGTAAACTCTCTTGATTAGAAAGATGCATGGCTAGCATTACTCAACCTCCTTGCTAACATAATACCTCTTTTGTTGATTGCAATATTGTCTCATCAAGAATCATAGACAATTGAAAAGTACTTGCATGTTTCAAGTGTGGTATTCTTTCTTTGAAGACTTAGTGTTCCTTTTAGTTAGTTGGCTAGAAGTCTCTTCTTGAATACTAGGTTCTCTTACTAGGTGTGCAATGAGGAAATATAGGCTTGGTACTCATTTAATGCAAAGGTTAGAAGAATCAAACTCTTTAGGACTTCAAAGCTTAACTACAAAGTTAGCTTGAAGTGCTTGAGTTGTTCTTGCTACTCAAATGACACAATCAATGGTAATCCATCCTTTTGATCCAATCAAATGCTCTTTATAAGAGATACACAATTCATCTAGAGATCTTACAAGCAATCACCAAAGGATACAACATACTCCATTAGAATTTACAAGAAACTTGAAATCATGCAAGAATTAAAGAATACAATCAACTAGAGCTAGTAGTAGCTAGGTGAGATTAGCTAGCCATGCATTCAAGAAACTAGCCCTCCATTACACTAACAAGAAAGCTATAATTCTCCATGAAATCAAAGATCTAAACAACTCAACTAGAATTAAACTAGAATTAGAAATTGAATGCAAGAATTAAAAGCATAAGAAGAGAAAGCATACTCAATTCTAGTAAAAAGAAGATGAGAGCTCCATTGAATTTGCTTCAAGGTTGTCACAAGTCTTGATTACAATCTCTCAAGTGAAGAACTCTCTCTCAATTTAGCTAGAGATCAAGGAGGAAGGAGAGAAGAACTAGAATCCTAAAACAAAAATTACAACTAATCCAAAATTTTCCCTCTCTCTTCACTGGAGCTCGCGCAGATCTCTGATCAGGTATTTATAGGCAAAGTTGAGAATCTCATCAGATCTTAACCGTTGGCACGAAATCCGAGGCCCAACGGCCCTCGGATTGCCGCGGATTGCCGCCAGATTGCCGCCAGATCTGGGCCGTTGGCTCGGATCTTTCTGGTGGGATCTGGTGGTTAAGTTGTTGGCCACGTGGACTGGTTGGATCTTGCAGTTGGCGCTCAGATCTTGGTGAGATCTGATTTGATTCTTTGGCTAATTTTAATTAACCCCCTTAATTATCACTAATTAAGGTGGTTAATTACTTTTCCTCTTTAAAGTGGAGATCTGCAAAATTAGAGAAAACATGGGTTAAAAATCATATTTAATATGCAATATGCAAGGTATAAAGGCGGTATAAAATGCAAATATATGGTATAATCACACCCCCATACCTAGCTTTTGCTCGTCCTCGAGCAAAAAATAAAAGAAAAAGAAAGAAAAATCCTAACTAATTATTACACCACTTTCGTAGGTGACACGATTGCACTGAGCACGTGCAACAAGCCGTTAAACCTCTAGGTTACCCTAGAGGAGGAGTGTTGTCTCCTGAGGGTTTTCAGCGGATTACACCCACAAAATCCAAAAAGAAAATAAAAGGGGTTAGTGAAATTTTTGATCCATGCTTTAAAGATTTTAATTTGACCTATAGGTTTCAGGTTACTCAAAACTTTTCATTCCTCTTATAAGTATCTAATTAGAGTTTTGTTTTCATTTTAGGTTAAGATTTTCGGGAAAAGATAAAAAACCTGATTCTGCATCAATCTTAGGATATTTACATCTATAAATATGAAGGATCTCTCTCAGACTAAGTTCATTTATTTACTTATATGTATAATATTTTTTTTATATATGTGTATATACAATGTTTATTTATTTACATTCCCTTATCATCCTTAGTTTCCTAGTCTACCCATGTAGCGAGCCTCTTACCGATGACTCCCAGACCAGACGGTCTTAGGGCACCAGATGAGAATACATCCCTCGGGTTCGAAGACTCGAGTAAACTAGGTCTCTTAGGAATCTAAGGACTTAACCACTTTTAGGCGTGATCGGTAATGCTTCCTGAGGCACGACTAACCAGCTTAATCAGTGGCTAAGTATTTATTCTCACCTTTAGGCGTGACCAGCAATGCTTCATGAGGCACGGCCAACCAGCTTAATCGGTGATTTTTTTTTTTTTTTTTTCTCTTTTTTTTTTTTTTTTTTATTTATCTTATTTATATACACACATTTTTTTTTTTTTTATTATATATATATGCAAATAAAGTCACTAAGTCTTTGATTATTCCTTAAATATGTTCAATGTTCATATCTAAAGAAAGAATTGAAATCAAGTAATTTTTCTAATCCTTTATTACTTAACCTAAAAATCTAACAAAACTCTTCTTTTCAACTTATAATTAGAAATCCTAGTTAAGAGCTTCCTTAATCCCTAAATTTCAAATTAGATTCTTTAAACATGGATCAAAGAATTTCTTCTTTTTTTTTTTTATATTATTTTTTTATTTTTTTTTTTTTATTTTTTCTAAAAGAAAAGTAAAATCTAAAAATAAAGTGGAAAAATCTAAAAAGAAAGATAAAATCTAAAAGGAAACCTTAAAAGAAGTAAAAATCCTAAAAATAAAAGAAAAAGCCTAAAAAGAAAGAAAAATCCTATGTTAGTATATCTACCCCCCCATACCTATCTCATGCATTGTCCTCAATGTATGCAAGATGAAATAATGCATGAAATAGGTAAAGGTAACAAGTCACTCCCTCGTCCTCTTTGGACCCGCAGTGGTACTGGGTCCAGCAGATTGTGTCCTCCTCAGCCTGGCCTCTATCCCATCCAAACGAGAGGATATCCTAGATGATTCCTCGTCCACTTTCTTCCTGAGCCTAACTTGTCCCCGAAAAATCTTCTTCATGCCTTTCCAAATAGTAGACATGAAGGCTGTGTGTTTCCGTTGGGGGCTCCTGCCTCCAGAATTGGGGCTCATCTTCCACCTCTAGACTTTCCTCTGAAGAAGACTCCACAGGTACATTCTCAGGCATGACACTAGGTGTCCAGAGTGCCTGCAAACAACTATTGTAGGCACTTGTGGGTCTCTCTGTCATAATCGTCACTTGGGTAAATGTCGAGAAAATAGCGTTAGACATGAAATGTCGACACAGACGGGTAATTAATATCGCATGAGAAAACTTAGCACCCCGAGTGCGAGAGGAGTTTTCAATAATAGCATGGAAGATGGTTCGGTTCAAACAGACCGTATGGTTCTGTGTCATCAGATCATGAATAATCTGTAGTATCGGTCTGCTGAAGGTCGAAGTGTGATCTAGCCCCATAATATTTCGTTGGACCCAACGTCCAACGCAGTGAATGTTCCTGAATGTAGATTGGGCTTTGAGCCCCCTATCCTGGACAGTACAGCGTGCACCCATTATGGTCAAGTAATCAATTAAGGGCAAGGGTTCGCACGTTTGTTGAATTAAGGGGACATGAGTGATATGTTCAATTAGTGGAAGTGTGACCCAAATGTCACCGAATGGCATACGAGAGACAAATTGATATGGATCATGACTCACAGAAGCATAATCTATAGAAGTGTAAAATGTGTTTACTAGATCCGGACAATAAAAGGCTTCGTGCTCGTGATGATCAAATACCAAATTGTACCAGTTCCAGGCGCGGATTCGATCCACGAAAATATGGCCATATCCCCATTGTCATTAAAAAGTGCAGAAAAGTCCCTCTCTACATACAGATTTGGTGCCATAATTGCTAAAGACAATGAAGTAAAGGATTGGAGATAAGAAATTGCAAACCACCCCCGGAGATCGTGGGGGGAAACCAACAGAGTAGTGCAGACAGCACAGGGATGGCTTCGGGAAAACTTTCTCAGGATCTACCACCAGTAGCAGAAGTTAGCCGGAATGGAGCTTTCCGGCGCGCCTGATCTGACAGAAATGCCGCGTACGGGCGGCAGGGCGCGGCAAAGTAGAGGATTTTGGGATCAATTTTTGGAGGAAGTTGGGTTTGGGAAGAAGCTCTCAGATCTGAAAGGGTTTGCTCGGGTGAGGAAGGATGAAATGAGGAGGAGATGTTTAAATAGGGTAGGTAAAAAGTGGGATGTACAAAATTACCCCTAGGTCAAATCTTGAATTACAACCCTTGGTCAAAACTTTTGAATATGAAAGGAATCCTAGGGAGGAAAGAGAATCCTAGGGTTTGAAATTCTTTTCATGTACAAAAATCCCAAAAAATTTTTTATTTACAAAAAATGCAAAAGAAAAATATTTACAAAAGAGGTCCCAAATGATTTTCATGAAAAATGTATGGGAAAATATACAAATGGAAAGGTCACAAATAAATTGGGTCGGAAAGACCCAACTCGTGAACGTCGTGTGACAATGACTCTGTGGTGAAAAATGGCTTTAAGCGTTGTCCATTTACAGTGAATTTATTGCCATTGGATGGATCAAGAATCTCGACTGCTCCGTGAGAAAAGACAGTCTGCACAATAAAAGGTCCTGACCACCTGGTACGTAGCTTACCAGGGAAAAGGTGGAGTCGAGAATTGTATAACAGAACCTGTTGACCAACAACAAAAATCTTTCTGTGAATGGACTTGTCATGAAACAGCTTGGTCCTGTGCTTTGTAATCCGAGCGTTATCGTATACCTCGTTTCGTAGCTCCTCCAGCTCAGATAATTGCAGCTTCCTGAGAACACCGGCTTTGTCCAAGTCAAGATTCAGTTGCTTTAAAGCCCATAGTGCACGGTGTTCTAACTCAACGGGCAAGTGACATGCTTTTCCAAATATAACTCGGTACGGAGACATACCGAGGACAGTCTTGTAAGCGGTCCTGTATGCCCATAAGGCATCAGTCAGTTTGACGGACCAATCCTTACGATTCTGTCCTACGGTCTTCTCCAGAATGAGTTTTATCTGTCTGTTAGTGACCTCAACTTGCCCATTGGTCTGAGGATGATAAGCCGTGGACAATTTATGAGTGATAGAATATTTCCGCATCAAGGCTTCAAAAGCCCTATTGCAGAAATGACTTCCATTGTCGCTCAGTATCGCACGGGGGGCTCCGAAGCGTGAAATGATGTACTCTCTTAAAAATTTAATGACAACTTGATTGTCATTAGTCCGTGTAGGAATCGCTTCGGCCCACTTAGAAACATAATCTACGGCTACCAAGATGTACTGGTTTCCGTAGGACAGAGGAAAGGGTCCCATAAAATCGATGCCCCAGAGGTCGAAAATTTCGACTTCCAAGATGGGTGTGAGGGGCATCATGTTCCTTTGTGTAATCCGACCCGTCATCTGACATCTATCACAAAGCTTGCAAAAGGTAAAGGCATCCTTAAAGAGAGTGGGCCAGTAGAATCCACTCTGGAGCACTTTTTCCGCAGTTTTTCGTGGACCAAAGTGTCCACCGCAAGCTAACTTGTGACAGAATGTCAAGACACTCTGATGTTCATCCTCCGGAAGGCATCTTCGAATAATTTGGTCAGGACAGTACTTGAATAGATACGGTTCATCCCAGAAGAAGAACCGCATTTGGCTCAGAAAACGGTGTTTGTCTTGTCCTGACCAATGGGAAGGAATTTGCCTGGTAGCAAGGTAGTTAACAATATCAGCATACCAGGGCTCTCCACTCATCGCCAGAATGTGCTCGTCAGGAAAGTCTTCATTAATCGGTATTTTCTCATGAGGAGCGTTGGGATCCTTGACAAATGATCCACAACCACGTTCTCAACGCCCTTTTTATCCTTTATCTCCAAGTCAAACTCTTGCAAAAGAAGGATCCATCTTATCAATCTTGCCTTTGCGTCCTTCTTTTGCATTAAGTACCTCAGGGCGGAGTGGTCAGTAAAAATGATGGTCCTGGACCCTAGCAGATATTGTCGGAACTTCTCTAACGCAAAAAACGACTGCCAAAAATTCTTTTTCAGTGGTCGTGTAATTCAGCTGGGCGTCGTTAAGCGTTCTGCTAGCATAGTATATCACGTGCTGCCTGTTTTCAATACGCTGTCCTAAAACAGCGCCTATCGCAAAGTCAGAGGCATCGCACATAATTTCAAATGGCTTGGTCCAGTCCGGTGCAGATATTATCGGCGCAGAGACTAGTCTATCCTTCAGCTCTTTCCATGACTTTCGACATTCTTCATCAAAGATATAGGGTACATCTTTTCCTAGGAGATTTGTCAAGGGTCTCGCAATATTGCTAAACCCCTGAATGAACCTCCTATAGAAGCCAGCGTGCCCTAGAAAAGATCTAATGTCCTTCAAACATTGTGGTTCAGTGAGCTTGGTGATAACTTCCACCTTAGACTTGTCTACCTCGATTCCAACGCTTGATATCTTGTGTCCCAATACAATTCCGTGCTTAACCATGAAGTGACACTTTTCCCAATTAAGTGTCAAATTCTTTTCCGTGCATCGTTGTAAAACCATCTTCAGGTGGTACAAGCACTGCTCAAATGTATCCCCATATATTGAGAAATCATCCATAAAAATCTCTAAAAATTTCTCCACCATGTCCGAGAACAAGCTCAACATGCAACGTTGAAACGTGCTGGAGCATTGCAAAGACCGAAGGCATCCTACGGTATGCAAAAGTTCCGAAGGGACAGGTGAGGTCGTTTTTTCTTGGTCCTCGGGCGCAATAGGGATCTGATTATATCCTGAATATCCATCCAGGAAACAATAATACTCATGCCCCGCCAATCTCTCTAACATCTGATCAATGAACGGAAGTGGGAAGTGGTCTTTACGTGTGGCGCTATTCAATTCCTATAATCAATACAAACTCGAATCTTCGTTGGAAGACGCGTTTATCAATTCCTTGTTCTCATTTTCCACAACCGTAAAGCCAGCTTTCTTCGGCACAGCGTGAACAGGACTAACCCATTGACTATCAGAGATGGGATAGATAATCCCATTGTCTAATAGTTTCATTATCTCAGATTAACAGCTTCTTGCATGATAGGGTTTAGTCGACGCTGTGGATCTCTTTTCGGCTTGGCATCTTCCGTTAAGTGAATCTGATGTTGGACAATCGTAGGACTAATTCCTTAATATCAGCCATCGTCCAGCCAATGGCTTCTTTATTCTCCCTTAGCACAGTCAATAAGTCCTCTTCTTGTTGTTCCGTAAGATTGGATGCAATGATAACGGAAAGGATTCTTTATCATCCAAATACTTGTACTTGAGATGACCAGGAAGAACCTTAAGCTCGCAGAAGGGACAGGATCTATAACAGGTTGCTCATGGTGCAAAGGAAGAATAGAAGTGGAATTAGTACTCTTTTCAGCATTTGTTCCAACAATCTGATCAAGAGTTAGATCATCAGCTTCTAACTCGAATTCCTCTTCAGATTCGTACTCCATCTCCTCCACGTGTTCGCTTGTCAATCCTTCTATCAAGTTGACATCAAATGAGTCACTCTCCACATCCCTTGGCTGCTTCCCCAGATGGAAGACATTCACCTCCTTCGTCATATCTCCGAACGTCAGCCGCATCGATCCATTTCGGCAATTAATGATCGCATTCGCTGTGGCTAAAAAGGGACGTCCTAGAATGACTGGAGTTTGCGCTCTGTGATTATGTACGGGTTGTGTTTCCAGAACAACAAAATCAACGGGGTAGATGAATTCCCCACCCGTATTAATACATCCGTAATTTCCCCTTTGGGAATCTTAACAGAGCGATCAGCCAGTTGAATAGTCATTTGGGTTGGACGAAGATTGCCTAACCCAAGCTTTGGTACACAGAAAAGGGAAGAAGATTGATGCTAGCTCCCAAGTCTAGCAAAGCCCTATTGACTGTGGTCTGCCCTATGATACAAGAGATGGTAGGGCTCCCTGGATCCTTGTACTTCACAGGGATTGGACCATTAAGCAATTCACTCAGGTTTGAAGCCAAAAAGACTTTCTTAGGGACATTTGCCTTCCTTTCTTAGTACACATCTCTTTCAAAAACTTGGCATAGGATGGTACTTGCTGAATAGCATCCAAGAGAGGGACATTGATTTGCACTTGATTAAATCTCTCTGATCTTCTCCATATGAGCATTATTCTTATGTTGTAAGCCTATTCGGGAATGGGGCAATAGGCTTATAAGTCTGCTCATCAACTTTCTCCTTTCCTTTTGATTGAGACGTGGATGGTTGTGAACTTGATGAAGGAATATTTTGCAAAGGTTGAACTGGAACAGAAGTTGATGGATTCGACACAGATTTTGGAACAAATTTTGGAGACTGATTGAGACTTTGTTGTCTACATGTTTTCCAGACCTAAGGATGTGAATGGCTTGACATTGGCTCTGACTAGGTCCTAGGTCTTCAACTTCATGCAGAGGAAAATGGGCTCTGGGATTAGGCACAGGTTGGCTAGGCAGCATTCCTTTTGCCTTTCAGTCAAGGAATTAGCCAACTGTCCTATTTGGATTTGCAGTTTATTCATGTCCTGCTGCTGATTGTTCATCATTGCAGCTTGTGTTTTGGACAAAGTCTCAATCATTTTCTCCAATTCTGAAATTTTTCTATCTGAAGGATTGGGTGGTGGATGCTGTTTGTTGTTGATATTGGGGTTGAAAATTGGCTTGATATGGCACAGAATTTGGAATGGTTGGAATCTGGGTGGACTCTGATACGAATTGAAATTTGGTGGTTTTGGTAAGTAGGTGGATGTGCCTGAGCAGGATATTGTTGATGTGGAAATTGTTGTCTAGACTGCTCAGGACCAGACTGACTCCATGAGAAGTTAGGATGGTTACGCCATCCTGGATTGTAGGTCTTAGAGTAAGGATTGTATGGAGGTCTGGAATACGCTGCATTCGTACTCTCCTGAAAATTTTGAGAGTAATACACAGGACACTCTTCCAACACATGATTCAGATCATGACAAAAAGTACAAACCGGGTGAATTATAGGTGCAGAGCTAGCCATACGTGGTGGGCTAACTACTGAAGATGGGTTGACTTGACTAACGACAGAATTTTCCCTTGATTCCAGCAATTCAATCCTCTTCATCAACTGCGTGATCTTAGCTTCAGCTGCTATTGAGGATCCTATAGAATGTAAACCAGATCTGGAAGTTGTTGGTGTGTGGTTTCTCAGAGCAGGATTCCCACTGGATCGTTTTCTCCGCTAAAGCCTCAAAAAGGTCCCAGCCCTGGTCTTCATCTTTCTTAAGAAAGTCTCCTTGACACATAGTTTCAAGGAGAGTCTTGGTTTGATAATCCAGCCCATCATAGATAATGGCATTGACGCCATTTCTCTATACCGTGATGGGGACACAGGGCAACTAAGTCCTTAAAGCGCTCAAAATACTTCCAGAATGGCTCATTGGGCTCTTGTTTGAATTGCATGATGTTTTTGCGCATGAGGGCTGTCTTATGGATGGGATAGAATTTTTTAAGGAAGACCTTAACAAAATCATCCCATGAAGAGATTGAGCTGGCAGGAAGACTGTACAGCCACTTCTTCGCAATATCCTTTAGCGCAAATGGGACAAATCTAAGTCTCACAGCATCCTCACTTAACTGGGAAATCCTCATCATGAGGCATACTTCTTCAAACTCTCGTATGAAGATGTAAGCATCCTCAGATTCTAACCCGTGAAATCGTGGTAGAGTGTTTATAAACTGTGGTTTCAACTCAAAATTATTGTCATTCGTGTTTGGGAGGAGAATGCAGGATGGAATGGATGTGCGATCGGATAGAACTTGTCCTGCAGCGACACGTTATTCGTCATAGTTGTGTTGAGTGGTGTTGTGTGAGGCAGTGTAGAAGTTCTCACAAGCCTAGAAGAAATTGGTTCTCGATACCACTCACGCATGCAAATACACAACCAACGTGCACCTTTCAAACAATCGAAAAATGAAAAATAACAATCAAGAAAAAAGAAAAGAAATCAATCCTAGCTTCTAGGTTTCTGCCCTAGACGACTCCTAACAATAGATCGTCTACAGGAGGTTCGGTGCAGACACTGACTATAAGCAAATCGGCCAGGGAAGGGTAAAGTTGGTTGGTGGGAGGTTTTCCGTCCGGAGACGTTCCTTAATTAAGTAACCACCTTCCGGGCTTTCGGCCCTTAACCCTTTCCTAGACACCGATTACGCGGAAGTCACTTTCCAACACTTTTCCCCCTTAGGAAAATCTCCTAGATTTGTCCGGATGTCCCTAGGGGCCAACGTCTAGCAATTTTAATTAGAAGCTTAGGATAGTGAACACGTGGGGATTATGGTTTGTGGGCTAAGGAAGGGGTGATAAAATCCCCACCTTATCTTTGTTATGGGATTTGCCCTTATCGTTGATTCGTGCAAGTGTACGATATAAGCAACCAAAATTCACTCAAAGCAGAATTAAATCATACAACGAGTGAGTCCTAGTCTATATGCTATGCTTCACGTACCTTGTCCCACGCGCTCTTCAACAGTAAATTGAGAAAGAAATTGAAAGACACGTGCCTATAATGCAATATGTCTAAACAATTTTTTTTCAATTAACAACCAATCTTTTACTGTTGATTAACAAGTATCAGGTGAAAAATACAAGATTTCAGGTATATAGGCAGCAGTTTTTTAGCAAAGCAGCAGGCCCTGCAGAAAACTGGTTAGTAGTGAACTCCTCTGTGCCGCGTTTTCCGGCTTTTGCCGTGGAAACGCGGCACTTTGGAGGGATCCTGGTCTCTGCTTTCGAGAGCAGAGGCCCAGGTCCGCTTATATGATTCTGCTGTGCAAAGTTTTCTGAATCTTCAACCTGTACCTGCAACAGAGAAGAGATATTGTTTAGTTTCTCACTTGTAAAAATACCGTTGCTCTCCCCGGCAACGGCGCCAAAAATTGTTGAGTATTTACAAGGTATATGATGTATTTGTACAAGAATCAGGTATTTAATAGATGGTTTAGGGTTTAGAATTCACCTTTGATCTTGTTTACTTTGAATATGTAAGAATTATACCTTGTTTCAATCTTTCGTTATAGCAAGTAGCTAAAACGAGTCGTACCACGAGGAGAGCAAGCATAGAAGCTTTCACGATACTAGTGAGACAAGAAACAATACTCTTCTTTGTTAATCACACAAGAGAAAACAATATACAAGAAGTTGTGGATTGGTGGTGGTGCATTGTGAAAAAGAAGTGCAAGAATGAAGTGTGATGAAGTAAAGAAAAGAAAAGAATACTAGAATGAAATGTGTAAACTCTCTTGATTAGAAAGATGCATGGCTAGCATTACTCAACCTCCTTGCTAACATAATACCTCTTTTGTTGATTGCAATATTGTCTCATCAAGAATCATAGACAATGAAAAGTACTTGCATGTTTCAAGTGTGGTATTCTTCTTTGAAGACTTAGTGTTCCTTTTAGTTAGTTGGCTAGAAGTCTCTTCTTGAATACTAGGTTCTCTTACTAGGTGTGCAATGAGGAAATATAGGCTTGGTACTCATTTAATGCAAAGGTTAGAAGAATCAAACTCTTTAGGACTTCAAAGCTTAACTACAAAGTTAGCTTGAAGTGCTTGAGTTGTTCTTGCTACTCAAATGACACAATCAATGGTAATCCATCCTTTTGATCCAATCAAATGCTCTTTATAAGAGATACACAATCATCTAGAGATCTTACAAGCAATCACCAAAGGATACAACATACTCCATTAGAATTTACAAGAAACTTGAAATCATGCAAGAATTAAAGAATACAATCAACTAGAGCTAGTAGTAGCTAGGTGAGATTAGCTAGCCATGCATTCAAGAAACTAGCCCTCCATTACACTAACAAGAAAGCTATAATTCTCCATGAAATCAAAGATCTAAACAACTCAACTAGAATTAAACTAGAATTAGAAATTGAATGCAAGAATTAAAAGCATAAGAAGAGAAAGCATACTCAATTCTAGTAAAAAGAAGATGAGAGCTCCATTGAATCTTTGCTTCAAGGTTGTCACAAGTCTTGATTACAATCTCTCAAGTGAAGAACTCTCTCTCAATTTAGCTAGAGATCAAGGAGGAAGGAGAGAAGAACTAGAATCCTAAAACAAAAATTACAACTAATCCAAAATTTTCCCTCTCTCTTCACTGGAGCTCGCGCAGATCTCTGATCAGGTATTTATAGGCAAAGTTGAGAATCTCATCAGATCTTAACCGTTGGCACGAAATCCGAGGCCCAACGGCCCTCGGATTGCCGCGGATTGCCGCCAGATTGCCGCCAGATCTGGGCCGTTGGCTCGGATCTTTCTGGTGGGATCTGGTGGTTAAGTTGTTGGCCACGTGGACTGGTTGGATCTTGCAGTTGGCGCTCAGATCTTGGTGAGATCTGATTTGATTCTTTGGCTAATTTTTAATTAACCCCCTTAATTATCACTAATTAAGGTGGTTAATTACTTTTCCTCTTTAAAGTGGAGATCTGCAAAATTAGAGAAAACATGGGTTAAAAATCATATTTAATATGCAATATGCAAGGTATAAAGGCGGTATAAAATGCAAAATATGGTATAATCAATG
>JAVJIF010034279.1:0-187152 GCA_038442645.1 Agave tequilana | reverse complement strand
AGGTATATGATGTATTTGTACAAGAATCAGGTATTTAAGAGATGGTTTAGGGTTTAGAATTCACCTTTGATCTTGTTTACTTTGAATATGTAAGAATTATACCTTGTTTCAATCTTTCGTTATAGCAAGTAGCTAAAACGAGTCGTACCACGAGGAGAGCAAGCGTAGAAGCTTTCACGATACTAGTGAGACAAGAAACAATACTCTTCTTTGTTAATCACACAAGAGAAAACAATATACAAGAAGTTGTGGATTGGTGGTGGTGCATTGTGAAAAAGAAGTGCAATGAATGAAGTGTGATGAAGTAAAGAAAAGAAAAGAATACTAGAATGAAATGTGTAAACTCTCTGATTAGAAAGATGCATGGCTAGCATTACTCAACCTCCTTGCTAACATACTACCTCTTTTGTTGATTGCAATATTGTCTCATCAAGAATCATAGACAATTGAAAAGTACTTGCATGTTTCAAGTGTGATGTTCTTTCTTTGAAGACTTAGTGTTCCTTTTAGTTAGTTGGCTAGAAGTCTCTTCTTGAATACTAGGTTCTCTTACTAGGTGTGCAATGAGGAAATATAGGCTTTGGTACTCATTTAATGCAAAGGTTAGAAGAATCAAACTCTTTAGGACTTCAAAGCTTAACTACAAAGTTAGCTTGAAGTGCTTGAGTTGTTCTTGCTACTCAAATGACACAATCAATGGTAATCCATCCTTTTGATCCAATCAAATGCTCTTTATAAGAGATACACAATTCATCTAGAGATCTTACAAGCAATCACCAAAGGATACAACATACTCCATTAGAATTTACAAGAAACTTGAAATCATGCAAGAATTAAAGAATACAATCAACTAGAGCTAGTAGTAGCTAGGTGAGATTAGCTAGCCATGCATTCAAGAAACTAGCCCTCCATTACACTAACAAGAAAGCTATAATTCTCCATGAAATCAAAGATCTAAACAACTCAACTAGAATTAAACTAGAATTAGAAATTGAATGCAAGAATTAAAAGCATAAGAAGAGAAAGCATACTCAATTCTAGTAAAAAGAAGATGAGAGCTCCATTGAATCTTTGCTTCAAGGTTGTCACAAGTCTTGATTACAATATCTCAAGTGAAGAACTCTCTCTCAATTTAGCTAGAGATCAAGGAGGAAGGAGAGAAAAACTAGAATCCTAAAACAAAAATTACAACTAATCCAAAATTTTCCCTCTCTCTTCACTGGAGCTCGCACAGATCTCTGATCAGGTATTTATAGGCAAAGTTGAGAATCTCATCAGATCTTAACCGTTGGCACGAAATCCGAGGCCCAACGGCTCTCGGATTGCCGCGGATTGCCGCCAGATTGCCGCCAGATCTGGGCCGTTGGCTCGGATCTTTCTGGTGGGATCTGGTGGTTAAGTTGTTGGCCACGTGGACTGGTTATCTTGCAGTTGGCGCTCAGATCTTGGTGAGATCTGATTTGATCTTTGGCTAATTTTTAATTAACCCCTTAATTATCACTAATGGTGATGACTTAATTACAATTACACTAATTACTTTAAAGTGGAGATCTGCAAAATTAGAGAAAACATGGGTTAAAAATCATATTTAATATGCAATATGCAAGGTATAAAGGCGGTATAAAATGCAAATATATGGTATAATCACACCCCCATACCTAGCTTTTGCTCGTCCTCGAGCAAAATAAAAGAAAAAGAAAGAAAAATCCTAACTAATTATTACACCACTTTCGTAGGTGACACGATTGCACTGAGCACGTGCAACAAGCGTTAAACCTCTAGGTTACCCTAGAGGAGGAGTGTTGTCTCCTGAGGGTTTTCAGCGGATTACACCACAAAATCCAAAAAGAAAATAAAAGGGTTAGTGAAATTTTTGATCCATGCTTTAAAGATTTTAATTTGACCTATAGGTTTCAGGTTACTCAAAACTTTTCATTCCTCTTATAAGTATCTAATTAGAGTTTTGTTTTCATTTTAGGTTAAGATTTTCGGGAAAAGATAAAAAACCTGATTCTGCATCAATCTTAGGATATTTACATCTATAAATATGAAGGATCTCTCTCAGACTAAGTTCATTTATTTACTTATATGTATAATATTTTTTTTTATATATGTGTATATACAATGTTTATTTATTTACATTCCCTTATCATCCTTAGTTTCCTAGTCTACCCATGTAGCGAGCCTCTTACCGATGACTCCCAGACCAGACGGTCTTAGGGCACCAGATGAGAATACATCCCTCGGGTTCGAAGACTCGAGTAAACTAGGTCACTTAGGAATCTAAGGACTTAACCACTTTTAGGCGTGATCGGTAATGCTTCCTGAGGCACGACTAACCAGCTTAATCAGTGGCTAAGTATTTATTCTCACCTTTAGGCGTGACCAGCAATGCTTCATGAGGCACGGCCAACCAGCTTATTCGGTGATTTTTTTTTTCTCTCTTTTTTTTTATTTATCTTATTTATATACACACATTTTTTTTTTATTTTTTTATTATATATATATGCAAATAAAGTCACTAAGTCTTTGATTATTCCTTAAATATGTTCAATGTTCATATCTAAAGAAAGAATTGAAATCAAGTAATTTTTCTAATCCTTTATTACTTAACCTAAAAATCTAACAAAACTCTTCTTTTCAACTTATAATTAGAAATCCTAGTTAAGAGCTTCCTTAATCCCTAAGTTTCAAATTAGATTCTTTAAACATGGATCAAAGAATTTCTTTTTTTTTTTTTTTATATTATTTTTTTTTATTTTTTTATTTTTTTATTTTTTTCTAAAAGAAAAGTAAAATCTAAAAATAAAGTGGAAAAATCTAAAAAGAAAGATAAAATCTAAAAGGAAAACCTTAAAAGAAAGTAAAAATCCTAAAAATAAAAGAAAAAGCCTAAAAAGAAAGAAAAATCCTATGTTAGTATATCTACCCCCCCATACCTATCTCATGCATTGTCCTCAATGTATGCAAGATGAAATAATGCATGAAATAGGTAAAGGTAACAAGTCACTCCCTCGTCCTCTTTGGACCCGCAGTGGTACTGGGTCCAGCAGATTGTGTCCTCCTCAGCCTGGCCTCTATTCCATCCAAACGAGAGGATATCCTAGATGATTCCTCGTCCACTTTCTTCCTGAGCCTAACTTGTCCCCGAAAAATCTTCTTCATGCCTTTCCAAATAGTAGACATGAAGCTGTGTGTTCCGTTGGGGGCTCCTGCCTCCAGAATTGGGGCTCATCTTCCACCTCTAGACTTTCCTCTGAAGAAGACTCCACAGGTACATTCTCAGGCATGACACTAGGTGTCCAGAGTGCCTGCAAACAACTATTGTAGGCACTTGTGGGTCTCTCTGTCATAATCGTCACTTGGGTAAATGTCGAGAAAATAGCGTTAGACATGAAATGTCGACACAGACGGGTAATTAATATCGCATGAGAAAACTTAGCACCCCGAGTGCGAGAGGAGTTTTCAATAATAGCATGGAAGATGGTTCGGTTCAAACAGACCGTATGGTTCTGTGTCATCAGATCATGAATAATCTGTAGTATCGGTCTGCTGAAGGTCGAAGTGTGATCTAGCCCCATAATATTTCGTTGGACCCAACGTCCAACGCAGTGAATGTTCCTGAATGTAGATTGGGCTTTGAGCCCCTATCCTGGACAGTACAGCGTGCACCCATTATGGTCAAGTAGTCAATTAAGGGCAAGGGTTCGCACGTTTGTGAATTAAGGGGACATGAGTGATATGTTCAATTAGTGGAAGTGTGACCCAAATGTCACCGAATGGCATACGAGACAAATTGATATGGATCATGACTCACAGAAGCATAATCTATAGAAGTGTAAAATGTGTTTACTAGATCCGGACAATAAAAGGCTTCGTGCTCGTGATGATCAAATACCAAATTGTACCAGTTCCAGCGCGGATTCGATCCATGAAAATATGGCCATATCCCCCATTGTCATTAAAAAGTGCAGAAAAGTCCCTCTCTACATACAGATTTGGTGCCATAATTGCTAAAGACAATGAAGTAAAGGATTGGAGATAAGAAATTGCAAACCACCCCCGGAGATCGTGGGGGGAAACCCAACAGAGTAGTGCAGACAGCACAGAGATGGCTTCGGGAAAACTTTCTCAGGATCTACCACCAGTAGCAGAAGTTAGCCGGAATGGAGCTTTCCGGCGTGCCTGATCTGACAGAAATGCCGCGTACGGGCGGCAGGGCGCGGCAAAGTGGAGGATTTTTGGGATCAAATTTTTGGAGGAAGTTGGGTTTGGGAAGAAGCTCTCAGATCTGAAAGGGTTTGCTCGGGTGAGGAAGGATGAAATGAGGAGGAGATGTTTAAATAGGGTAGGTAAAAAGTGGGATGTACAAAATTACCCCTAGGTCAAATCTTGAATTACAACCCTTGGTCAAAAACTTTTGAATATGAAAGGAATCCTAGGGAGGAAAGAGAATCCTAGGGTTTGAAATTCTTTTCATGTACAAAAATCCCAAAAAATTTTTTATTTACAAAAAATGCAAAAGAAAAATATTTACAAAAGAGGTCCCCAAATGATTTTCATGAAAAATGTATGGGAAAATATACAAATGGAAAGGTCACAAATAAATTGGGTCGGAAAGACCCAACTCGTGAACGTCGTGTGACAATGACTCTGTGGTGAAAAATGGCTTTAAGCGTTGTCCGTTTACAGTGAATTTATTGCCATTGGATGGATCAAGAATCTCGACTGCTCCGTGAGAAAAGACAGTCTGCACAATAAAAGGTCCTGACCACCTGGTACGTAGCTTACCAGGGAAAAGGTGGAGTCGAGAATTGTATAACAGAACCTGTTGACCGACAACAAAAATCTTTCTGTGAATTGACTTGTCATGAAACAGCTTGGTCCTGTGCTTTGTAATCCGAGCGTTATCGTATACCTCGTTTCGTAGCTCCTCCAGCTCAGATAATTGCAGCTTCCTGAGAACACCGGCTTTGTCCAAGTCAAGATTCAGTTACTTTAAAGCCCATAGTGCACGGTGTTCTAACTCAACGGGCAAGTGACATGCTTTTCCAAATATAACTCGGTACGGAGACATACCGAGGACAGTCTTGTAAGCGGTCCTGTATGCCCATAAGGCATCAGTCAGTTTGACGGACCAATCCTTACGATTCTGTCCTACGGTCTTCTCCAGAATAAGTTTTATCTGTCTGTTAGTGACCTCAACTTGCCCATTGGTCTGAGGATGATAAGCCGTGGACAATTTATGAGTGATAGAATATTTCCGCATCAAGGCTTCAAAAGCCCTATTGCAGAAATGACTTCCATTGTCACTCAGTATCGCACGGGGGGCTCCGAAGCGTGAAATGATGTACTCTCTAAAAATTTAATGACAACTTGATTGTCATTAGTCCGTGTAGGAATCGCTTCGGCCCACTTAGAAACATAATCTACGGCTACCAAGATGTACTGGTTTCCGTAGGACAGAGGAAAGGGTCCCATAAAATCGATGCCCCAGAGGTCGAAAATTTCGACTTCCAAGATGGGTGTGAGGGGCATCATGTTCCTTTGTGTAATCCGACCCGTCATCTGACATCTATCACAAAGCTTGCAAAAGGCAAAGGCATCCTTAAAGAGAGTGGGCCAGTAGAATCCACTCTGGAGCACTTTTTCCGCAGTTTTTCGTGGACCAAAGTGTCCACCGCAAGCTAACTTGTGACAGAATGTCAAGACACTCTGATGTTCATCCTCCGGAAGGCATCTTCGAATGATTTGGTCAGGACAGTACTTGAATAGATACGGTTCATCCCAGAAGAAGAACCGCATTTGGCTCAGAAAATGGTGTTTGTCTTGTCCTGACCAATGGGAAGGAATTTGCCTGGTAGCAAGGTAGTTAACAATATCAGCATACCAGGGCTCTCCACTCATCGCCAGAATGTGCTCGTCAGGAAAGTCTTCATTAATCGGTATTTTCTCATGAGGAGCGTTTGGGATCCTTGACAAATGATCCGCAACCACGTTCTCAACGCCCTTTTTATCTTTTATCTCCAAGTCAAACTCTTGCAAAAGAAGGATCCATCTAATCAATCTTGCCTTTGCGTCCTTCTTTTGCATTAAGTACCTCAGGGCGGAGTGGTCAGTAAAAATGATGGTCCTGGACCCTAGCAGATATTGTCGGACTTCTCTAACGCAAAAACGACTGCCAAAATTCTTTTTCAGTGGTCGTGTAATTCAGCTGGGCGTCATTAAGCGTTCTGCTAGCATAGTATATCACGTGCTGCCTGTTTTCAATACGCTGTCCTAAAACAGCGCCTATCGCAAAGTCAGAGGCATCGCACATAATTTCAAATGGCTTGGTCCAGTCCGGTGCAGATATTATCGGCGCAGAGACAAGTCTATCCTTAAGCTCTTTCCATGACTTTCGACATTCTTCATCAAAGATATAGGGTACATCTTTTCCTAGGAGATTTGTTAAGGGTCTCGCAATATTGCTAAACCCCTGAATGAACCTCCTATAGAAGCCAGCGTGCCCTAGAAAAGATCTAATGTCCTTCAAACATTGTGGTTCAGTGAGCTTGGTGATAACTTCCACCTTAGACTTGTCTACCTCGATTCCAACGCTTGATATCTTGTGTCCCAATACAATTCCGTGCTTAACCATGAAGTGACACTTTTCCCAATTAAGTGTCAAATTCTTTTCCGTGCATCGTTGTAAAACCATCTTCAGGTGGTACAAGCACTGCTCAAATGTATCCCCATATATAGAAAAATCATCCATAAAGATTTCCAGAAATTTCTCCACCATGTCCGAGAACAAGCTCAACATGCAACGTTGAAACGTTGCTGGAGCATTGCAAAGACCGAAGGGCATCCGACGGTATGCAAAAGTTCCAAACGGACAAGTGAAGTCGTTTTTTTTTCTTGGTCTCGGGCGCAATTGGAATCTGATTATATCCTGAATATCCATCCAGGAAACAATAATACTCATGCCCTGCCAATCTCTCCAGCATTTGATCAATAAATGGAAGTGGGAAGTGGTCTTTACGTGTGGCGCTATTCAATTTCCTATAATCAATACAAACTCGAATCTTCGTTGGAAGACGCGTTTGTATCAATTCCTTGTTCTCATTTTCCACAACCGTAAAGCCAGCTTTCTTCGGCACAGCGTGAACAGGACTAACCCATTGACTATCAGAGATGGGATAGATAATCCCATTGTCTAATAGTTTCATTATCTCAGATTTAACAGCTTCTTGCATGATAGGGTTTAGTCGACGCTGTGGATCTCTTTTCGGCTTGGCATCTTCCGTTAAGTGAATCTGATGTTGGACAATCGTAGGACTAATTCCTTAATATCAGCCATCGTCCAGCCAATGGCTTCTTTATTCTCCCTTAGCACAGTCAATAAGTCCTCTTCTTGTTGTTCCGTAAGATTGGATGCAATGATAACTGGAAAGGATTCTTTATCATCCAAATACTAGTACTTGAGATGACCAGGAAGAACTTAAGCTCGGCAGAAGGGACAGGATCTATAACAGGTTGCTCATGGTGCAAGGGAAGAATAGAAGTGGAATTAGTACTCTTTTCAGCATTTGTTCCAACAATCTGATCAAGAGTTAGATCATCAGCTTCTAACTCGAATTCCTCTTCAGATTCGTACTCCATCTCCTCCACGTGTTCGCTTGTCAATCCTTCTATCAAGTTGACATCAAATGAGTCACTCTCCACATCCCTTGGCTGCTTCCCCAGATGGAAGACATTCACCTCCTTCGTCATATCTCCGAACGTCAGCCGCATCGATCCATTTCGGCAATTAATGATCGCATTCGCTGTGGCTAAAAAGGGACGTCCTAGAATGACTGGAGTTTGCGCTCTGTGATTATGTACGGGTTGTGTTTCCAGAACAACAAAATCAACGGGGTAGATGAATTCCCCCACCCGTATTAATACATCCGTATTTCCCCTTTGGGAATCTTAACAGAGCGATCAGCCAGTTGAATAGTCATTTGGGTTGGACGAAGATTGCCTAACCCAAGCTGTTGGTACACAGAAAAGGGAAGAAGATTGATGCTAGCTCCCAAGTCTAGCAAAGCCCTATTGACTGTGGTCTGCCCTATGATACAAGAGATGGTAGGGCTCCCTGGATCCTTGTACTTCACAGGGATTGGACCATTAAGCAATTCACTCAGGTTTGAAGCCAAAAAGACTTTCTTAGGAACATTTGCCTTCCTTTTCTTAGTACACATCTCTTTCAAAAACTTGGCATAGGATGGTACTTGCTGAATAGCATCCAAGAGAGGGACATTATTTGCACTTGATTAAATATCTCTCTGATCTTCTCCATATGAGCATTATTCTTATGATTTGTAAGCCTATTCGGGAATGGGGCAATAGGCTTATAAGTCTGCTCATCAACTTTCTCCTTTCCTTTTGATTGAGACGTGGATGGTTGTGAACTTGATGAAGGAATATTTTGCAAAGGTTGAACTGGAACAGAATTGATGGATTCGACACAGATTTTGGAACAAATTTTGGAGACTGATTTGAGACTTTGTTGTCTACATGTTTTCCAGACCTAAGGATGTGAATGGCTTGACATTGGCTCTGACTAGGTCCTAGGTCTTCAACTTCATGCAGAGGAAAATGGGCTCTGGGATTAGGCACAGGTTGGCTAGGCAGCATTCCTTTTTGCCTTTCAGTCAAGGAATTAGCCAACTGTCCTATTTGAATTTGCAATTTATTCATGTCCTGCTGCTGATTGTTCATCATTGCAGCTTGTGTTTTGGACAAAGTCTCAATCATTTTCTCCAATTCTGAAATTTTTCTATCTGAAGGATTGGGTGGTGGATGCTGTTGTTGTTGTTGATATTGGGGTTGAAAATTGGCTTGATATGGCACAGAATTTTGGAATGGTTGGAATCTGGGTGGACTCTGATACGAATTGAAATTTGGTGGGTTTTGGTAAGTAGGTGGATGTGCCTGAGCAGGATATTGTTGATGTGGAAATTGTTGTCTAGACTGCTCAGGACCAGACTGACTCCATGAGAAGTTAGGATGGTTACGCCATCCTGGATTGTAGGTCTTAGAGTAAGGATTGTATGGAGGTCTGGAATACGCTGCATTCGTACTCTCCTGAAAATTTTGAGAGTAATACACAGGACACTCTTCCAACACATGATTCAGATCATGACAAAAAGTACAACCCGGGTGAATTATAGGTGCAGAGCTAGCCATACGTGGTGGGCTAACTACTGAAGATGGGTTGACTTGACTAACGACAGAATTTTCCCTTGATTCCAGCAATTCAATCCTCTTCATCAACTGCGTGATCTTAGCTTCAGCTGCTATTGAGGATCCTATAGAATGTAAACCAGATCTGGAAGTTGTTGGTGTGGGTTTCTCAGAGCAGGATTCCCACTGGATCGTTTTCTCCGCTAAAGCCTCAAAAAGGTCCCAGCCCTGGTCTTCATCTTTCTTAAGAAAGTCTCCTTGACACATAGTTTCAAGGAGAGTCTTGGTTTGATAATCCAGCCCATCATAGATAATCTGGCATTGACGCCATTTCTCTATACCGTGATGGGGACACAGGGCAACTAAGTCCTTAAAGTGCTCAAAATACTTCCAGAATGGCTCATTGGGCTCTTGTTTGAATTGCATGATGTTTTTGCGCATGAGGGCTGTCTTATGGATGGGATAAAATTTTTTAAGGAAGACCTTAACAAAATCATCCCATGAAGAGATTGAGCTGGCAGGAAGACTGTACAGCCACTTCTTCGCAATATCCTTTAGTGCAAATGGGACAAATCTAAGTCTCACAGCATCCTCACTTAACTGGGAAATCCTCATCATGAGGCATACTTCTTCAAACTCTCGTATGAAGATGTAAGCATCCTCAGATTCTAACCCGTGAAATCGTGGTAGAGTGTTTATAAACTGTGGTTTCAACTCAAAATTATTGTCATTCGTGTTTGGGAGGAGAATGCAGGATGGAATGGATGTGCGGATCGGATAGAACTTGTCCTGCAGCGACACGTTATTCGTCATAGTTGTGTTGAGTGGTGTTGTGTGAGGCAGTGTAGAAGTTCTCACAAGCCTAGAAGAAATTGGTTCTCGATACCACTCACGCATGCAAATACACAACCAACGTGCACCTTTCAAACAGTCGGAAAATGAAAAATAACAATCAAGAAAAAAGAAAAACAATCAATCCTAGCTTCTAGGTTTTCTGCCCTAGACGACTCCTAACTGTAGATCGTCCACAGGAGGTTCGGTGCAGACACTGACTATAAGCAAATCGGCCAGGGAAGGGTAAAGTTGGTGGGAGGTTTTCCGTCCGGAGACGTTCCTTAATTAAGTAACCACCTTCCTTCGGGCTTTCGGCCCTTAACCCCTTTCCTAGACACCGATTACGCGGAAGTCACTTTCCAACACTTTCCCCCTTAGGAAAATCTCCTAGATGAGTCCGGATGTCCCTAGGGGCCAACGTCTAGCAATTTTAATTAGAAGCTTAGGATAGTGAACACGTGGGGATTATGGTTTGTGGGCTAAGGAAGGGGTGATAAAATCCCCACCTTATCTTTGTTATGGGATTTGCCCTTATCGTTGATTCGTGCAAGTGTACGATATAAGCAACCAAAATTCACTCAAAGCAGAATTAAATCATACAACGAGTGAGTCCTAGTCTATATGCTATGCTTCACGTACCTTGTCCCACGCGCTCTTCAACAGTAAATTGAAAGAAATTGAAAGACACGTGCCTATAATGCAATATGTCTAAACAATTTTTTTCAATTAACAACCAATCTTTTACTGTTGATTAACAAGTATCAGGTGAAAAATACAAGATTTCAGGTATATAGGCAGCAGTTTTTAGCAAAGCAGCAGGCCCTGCAGAAAACTGGTTAGTAGTGAACTCCTCTGTGCCGCGTTTCCACGGCAAAATCCAGGAAAACGCGGCACTTTGGAGGGATCCTGGTCTCTGCTTTCGAGAGCAGAGGCCCAGGTCCGCTTATATGATTCTGCTGTGCAAAGTTTTCTGAATCTTCAACCTGTACCTGCAACAGAGAAGATATATTGTTAAGTTCTCACTTGTAAAAATACCGTTGCTCTCCCCGGCAACGGCGCCAAAAATTGATTGAAGTTGGCGAGGTATATGATGTATTTGTACAAGAATCAGGTATTTAAGAGATGGTTTAGGGTTTAGAATTCACCTTTGATCTTGTTTACTTTGAATATGTAAGAATTACACCTTGTTTCAATCTTTCGTTATAGCAAGTAGCTAAAACGAGTCGTACCACGAGGAGAGCAAGCGTAGAAGCTTTCACGATACTAGTGAGACAAGAAACAATACTCTTCTTTGTTAATCACACAAGAGAAAACAGTATACAAGAAGTTGTGGATTGGTGGTGGTGCATTGTGAAAAAGAAGTGCAATGAATGAAGTGTGATGAAGTAAAGAAAAGAAAAGAATACTAGAATGAAATGTGTAAACTCTCTTGATTAGAAAGATGCATGGCTAGCATTACTCAACCTCCTTGCTAACATACTACCTCTTTTGTTGATTGCAATATTGTCTCATCAAGAATCATAGACAATTGAAAAGTACTTGCATGTTTCAAGTGTGGTGTTCTTTCTTTGAAGACTTAGTGTTCCTTTTAGTTAGTTGGCTAGAAGTCTCTTCTTGAATACTAGGTTCTCTTACTAGGTGTGCAATGAGGAAATATAGGCTTTGGTACTCATTTAATGCAAAGGTTAGAAGAATCAAACTCTTTAGGACTTCAAAGCTTAACTACAAAGTTAGCTTGAAGTGCTTGAGTTGTTCTTGCTACTCAAATGACACAATCAATGGTAATCCATCCTTTTGATCCAATCAAATGCTCTTTATAAGAGATACACAATTCATCTAGAGATCTTACAAGCAATCACCAAAGGATACAACATACTCCATTAGAATTTACAAGAAACTTGAAATCATGCAAGAATTAAAGAATACAATCAACTAGAGCTAGTAGTAGCTAGGTGAGATTAGCTAGCCATGCATTCAAGAAACTAGCCCTCCATTACACTAACAAGAAAGCTATAATTCTCCATGAAATCAAAGATCTAAACAACTCAACTAGAATTAAACTAGAATTAGAAATTGAATGCAAGAATTAAAAGCATAAGAAGAGAAAGCATACTCAATTCTAGTAAAAAGAAGATGAGAGCTCCATTGAATCTTTGCTTCAAGGTTGTCACAAGTCTTGATTACAATATCTCAAGTGAAGAACTCTCTCTCAATTTAGCTAGAGATCAAGGAGGAAGGAGAGAAAAACTAGAATCCTAAAACAAAAATTACAACTAATCCAAAATTTTCCCTCTCTCTTCACTGGAGCTCGCACAGATCTCTGATCAGGTATTTATAGGCAAAGTTGAGAATCTCATCAGATCTTAACCGTTGGCACGAAATCCGAGGCCCAACGGCTCTCGGATTGCCGCGGATTGCCGCCAGATTGCCGCCAGATCTGGGCCGTTGGCTCGGATCTTTCTGGTGGGATCTGGTGGTTAAGTTGTTGGCCACGTGGACTGGTTGGATCTTGCAGTTGGCGCTCAGATCTTGGTGAGATCTGATTTGATTCTTTGGCTAATTTTTAATTAACCCCCTTAATTATCACTAATTAAGGTGGTTAATTACTTTTCCTTTTTAAAGTGGAGATCTGCAAAATTAGAGAAAACATGGGTTAAAAATCATATTTAATATGCAATATGCAAGGTATAAGGCGGTATAAAATGCAAATATATGGTATAATCAGTCTGGACATGCACTGTTTGTGCATGTCTGTCGGTCGACCGAACCGGTCGACCGATGGAGAGCAAATTGCTCACGGGTTTTTTCGGTCGACCGGACCGGTCGACCGGAAGAAGGAAACTGTGTTTCCTCTTTTGGACGGTCGACCGAGAGCCAACGGCTCTTTGCAGCTGGGCTGACGGTCGACCGGACCGGTCGACCGCCAGGCCTGCAAAATCTCAACGGCTCTTTCCTCTTTTGTGCAATTCTGAAATCTGTTTTTTATCTGATTTCTTGGCAGACTTTTTCAGTGTTTTTCAGGTCTTTTTCAGAGAAAATAAGACCAAAAGAAATTGTTTCTAACCTATTTTTAACCCTATAAATAGAGGAGAAGTCTCTCTTGCATATTACTAAGAAAAATCCTCAAGTTTGTATTGTTTTTAAAAGAGAAAAGAAAAGAGTTTAAAGCTTTCATTTCAATTCTTTTTGAGCTAGTTTTTCAGTTGTGTTTGATTGCTACTATTACTCTACAACTGAAGTTTTTCTCACCACACTTCATAGAGCCAAAAATCCTATACTCATTCTATAGTGAAGTTGTAATTGAAGTGAGAGTGTTTGTAAAAGAGTTTGAGAAATAGTGTAGTGATCTTGTTGAGATCACTTTGTCTTGTATTCCTTTTCCTTGTGGAGCAACCTCTTCGGTAGAGGTCCTTTGTACTCGGTGGAGCTCGGTGCTCGGTCTTCGGTAGACCAAATTGTAAAGGCGTCCTCGGTGGATAGTGGAAACCCTTCACGGAGGTGAAGGCGGGGAGTAGAGCGGTGGCTCGAACCTCGAAACAAATCACTTTGTTTGCGATTGCCTTTGCGTCTAATTCTTTCTTTACTTTTCAATAGCTCCTTATTGCTTTCTATTGCATACTTGTGATATTGTTTAATTCTCTTGTGCTACTATTTGCTTGCTTATAATTCTTGCCATATATCATTGTGTTTGCATCATTCTTCATATCATTCATTTCATACTTGTGTGTGCCAATCCCGTACTCATCTAACAAGAGCTTCACATAGCACCTCAACCCATATCAAGGGGAATCAAGAGGAGTTTAGTCCAGAGCCTCGCAAGAGGAATTCGGCTACACTTGTTGAATTGTACTAAGTTGAGCCTCACTTGTTTTAGGTTCCGCATTTAGAGAGTTAAAATTTTTAAGATTAGCAATCACACCTATTCACCCCCCCTCTAGGTGTTTTTCAATTTGTATCAGAGCTTGGACTCTAGGATTTGGTTTAACAACCTTAGAGAAGATCCTAATTTGCTAATCATTTCATTCACATTCATATAAGTAAAATGGCCGATGGAATTAAGACCCCTCCTAAGTTTGATGGACTTAACTTTCCCATATGGAAAGTTAAGATGACCGTGTTTTTGCAATCTCTAGGTAGCCGAGTTGCAAAAGCCGTGACTAAGTCCTTTAGTGTACCCCCCGGTGACGAATCCACTTGGTCCGAAATAGAGACTAAGGAATTCGATGCCAATGCCAAAGCTCACTATGCACTTCTACAAGCCCTTAATGATGATGACATTTCTAGGGTTATTCATTGCAAATCCGCATATGAGATTTCGTCACATTTGATAGTCACACATGAGGGGACCTCACAAGTAAAGAAGGCTAAGATTGACCTTCTTCGGTCCCAATATGAAACATTTAGCATGCAAGACAATGAAACCATAGATGATATGGTTACAAGATTTACCAAGATTACTAATGGACTCTCTTCTTTAGGTGAAGATATCAACAATGATCAAAGAGTAAGGAAGATCATCCGGGCTCTTCCTCCTTCATGGGAAGTTAAAGCAACAACCTTGAAGGAACTCAACGACAATGAAGAGATGGAGCTTATAGGTCTCATTGGGAACCTCAAAACCCATGAGATGGAAAGGAAAGCAAGGGAGGATATGGCTCCTTCCAAAAATAAGACTATCGCCTTCAAGAGTCAAGCTACACACTCCGATGAAGATGATGAAGAAGAAGATGATGAGGAGCTCTCACTCCTTGTTAAGAATGTCCGGAGGATGTACAACAAGGCGAAGTACCAAGGTAGAAGAAGATGGCAAGGAGGCAAAGAAGAAAGGAAGATTGTGTGCTTCAATTGCCAAAGACCGGGACACATTGTGGCGGAATGTCCGGACAAAGCTAAGCCCTCCACTTCAAAGAAGCCTTACAAGAAGAAGGCTATGAAGGCAACTTGGGATTCGGAGACCGAATCCGAGGAAGAAATAGACACCGCCAACATGTGCTTCATGGCTAATGAAGGCACAAGCAAGGTAACCTCTTCCCCTTCTCATGATAATGAACTTTCTATGGATGTGTTAGAAGAGGCTTTTGTTGAGTTGTCACAAAACTATGATTTCTTAAAGAAAAAGTATCTTAAAATGAAAAAAGATAATGAATCTTTAAGTCTTCAAGTTTTCACTCTTACAAAGGAAAAAGAGGATTTGGTTTCCACTTTGGCCACTACCAAAAATGATTTTGAAAAATATAAGATTTCTTGCAAAGGTAAGGCCCCACTAATTGATTCAAATGAAGTTTCTATGCTTAAGGAAAGATTAGACTCATCAAGTGTTGTTTTGAAAGATTGTGAGTTTAACAAGAAGAAAATTGAGGCTATGTTTCCTAAGAAACAAGCCCCAAAGAAAAATGCTCATGCTCATGTTCATGCTCATGCTACACAACCTAAACAACATGGCAAAACCCCAAAACATGCTCACACTACACATACACATCATGCATTCATGTATGGTAGAGTGTTCTCATGTTCACATTGTGGACGGAAAGGGCACTTAGCCAATTTTTGCTATGATAGATTAAATGTATCACGTCATAATGTTTGGGTTCGAGGCACTAACTTTCAAGGACCCAAGAAAGTTTGGGTACCAAAATCAACAATTATGTTAAATGATGTAGGTACTTTCCAAATCCCAACGACGTAGAGGATTGTGGTATCTTGATAGCGGTTGCTCAAGGCACATGACTTGGGACATCAACAACTTTGCAACCCTATCAAGATATCATGAAGGTGGCACCGTCACCTTCGGAGATGACGCCAAGGGTAAAATCATCGGTATTGGTAATGTAAAACTTGGCACCTCTCCTTTAATTGAAAATGTAGTTTTAGTTGATGGCCTCAAGCATAATCTCTTGAGTGTTAGTCAACTTTGTGATAAAGGTTTTGATATTATTTTTGATAATGTTGCTTGTAAAGTAATTGATAGAACTTCTAATGTTTGTGTATTTTCCGGTTTTCGTGAAAGTAATGTTTATATGATTGATATGTTAATATGTCTTGTAATATTACTTGTTTGAAAGCCCTCGATGATGACTCTTGGTTGTGGCATAGGAGATTAGGGCATATTTCTTTTGATCACATTTCTAGGTTAAACACAAAGGAAATGGTGAAAGGTATTCCTTGCTTGAATTTTGAAAAGGACCGAGTTTGTGACGCATGTCAATTTGGGAAACAAACTAAGTCTTCTTTCAAGTCAATTAAGGATATCATGACATCACGTCCTTTGGAGTTAATCCATATGGATCTTTTTGGCCCTACACAAACCAAAAGTTTAAGTGGGAATAGATTTGCTTATGTTTTGGTTGATGACTTTTCAAGATTTACTTGGGTTTTCTTTCTTGAACATAAAAGCCAAGCATTTTCGTATTTCCAAACTTTTAAGAAAAGAGTTGAAAAAGAAAAAGATGTTTCGATTTTGAGAACAAGAAGTGATAGAGGAGGTGAATTCATTAACCAACCCTTTACCACTTTTTGTGATGAACATGGAATAAAGCATGAACTTTCTTGTCCTAGAACTCCACAACAAAATGGAGTAGTTGAACGGAAAAATAGAACATTACAAGAGATGGCTAGGACAATGCTAAGTGAATATGGTCTACCACATTATTTGTGGGCCGAGGCCGTAAATACATCATGCTACATATCAAATCGTGTTTTCTTGTGTAAAAATACTACTAAAACTTCTTTTGAAATGTATTTTTCTAGAAAACCTAATGTTTCCTATTTTAAAGTTTTTGGATGCAAATGTTTTGTTTTAAACACAAAAGATAATTTAGGAAAATTTGATGCTAAATCTTATGAGGCTATTTTTGTAGGTTACTCAAACATTAGTAAGGCTTATAGAGTTTTCATTAGATCATCATTAACTATTGAAGAGTCTATTCATGTTAAGTTTGAGGAATCTAACAAGTTTGTTAAGAATGTTGTAGAAATAGATGCATTGGATGAAGGTTTGGAGAAAGTGACCTTGGAGGATGCTTCTACTATGGGAGACAAACCAAAGGATGATGAAGGAAGCAAAGCTAAAGTGGAAGAGGCACAAGGAAATGAAAATCAAACACATGAGGTGGAGCCTACTCAACCACTACCAAAGGATTGGAGATACAATCCACATCATCCCAAGGATCTCGTCATAGGTGAAGTATCAAAAGGGGTAACTACTCGCTCTAGACTTCATGACTATTGTGGTAACTATGCATTCATTTCTCATATTGAACCCAAAAATGTGCTCGAAGCCGAGGCCGATTCATATTGGTTGCTAGCCATGCAAGAGGAGCTCAATCAATTTGAGCGCAACCAAGTTTGGCACCTTGTTCCTAGGCCCCACGATAGACCAACAATTGGTACTAAGTGGATCTTTAAGAACAAGTTGGATGAATCGGGTAATGTAGTTAGAAACAAGGCTAGGTTAGTTGCCCAAGGTTACACTCAAATCGAAGGGATCGATTTTGAAGAAACCTTTGCACCCGTAGCACGGCTTGAAGCCATACGGATGACACTAGCATTTGCCTCATATAAAGATTTCAAATTATTTCAAATGGATGTTAAAAGTGCTTTTCTAAATGGATTTATTGAAGAGGAGGTGTATGTTGAACAACCCCCCGGGTTTGTTGATCTTACACATCCGGATTTTGTTTTTAAATTAGATAAAGCTCTTTATGGTTTAAAACAAGCCCCTAGGGCTTGGTATGAAAGACTTTCTTCATTTTTGATTTCAAATGGTTTTAAGAAAGGTAAAATTGACACAACATTGTTTACTAAACATGTAGAAAAAGATATTCTTATTGTGCAAATTTATGTAGATGATATTATTTTTGGTTCTACTAATGAATCTCTTTGCAAAGCTTTTGAGTCATGCATGAAGGATGAATTTGAAATGTCTATGATGGGGGAGCTCAACTATTTCCTTGGACTCCAAATCAAGCAAAAGAAGGATGGGATCTTCATCAATCAAGCTAAGTACACAAACGAACTAATCAAAAGGTTTGGGCTTGAAGGATCGAAAGTAAGCAAAACTCCCATGGCAACAACTACAAAGCTTGACAAGGATGAACAAGGTAAAAGTGTAGACATTAAATTATATCGTAGCATGATTGGTAGCTTGCTTTATTTGACGGCTAGTAGGCCGGATATCATGTTTTCCGTTTGTCTTTGTGCACGTTTTCAATCTTGTCCTAAAGAATCTCACATAATTGCGGTTAAACGCATAATTAGATACCTTAAGGGCACTATTGAAATGGGTTTATGGTATCCTAAAACCGATTATTTGAAATGAAGAGTTTTTCGGATGCCGACTATGCGGGTTGTAGGGTAGATAGGAAGAGCACAAGTGGAACATGTCAATTCTTAGGTAATTGTCTTGTATCTTGGTCTTCCAAAAAGCAAAATTCGGTAGCCCTATCAACCGCCGAGGCGGAGTATGTTGCAGCCGGAGCTTGTTGTGCACAAGTTCTTTGGATGAAACATACTCTCCTTGACTATGATTTACACTTTGATCATGTTAAAATATTTTGTGATAATACTAGTACTATTCACATGACAAAGAATGCAAATCAACATAGTAAAACCAAACACATTGACATTAGGTATCACTTTCTTAGAGATCATTATGAGAAAGGTGATATTGAGATTGATTATGTTTCTACCGATTTTCAACTTGCCGATATTTTTACTAAACCTCTAGATTATGCTAGATTTTCATTTATTTGTGGTGAGTTGAATGTTTGCATTATGGATTCTTAAAAATAAAATTTTTAAATTGGTATTTTAACCCTTTTTGATGTATGACAAAAAGGGGAGAATAAGTTTAGTTTAGTTTGATATTTAGTTTTGATATTATTTGAGTTTTATTTTATGAAGAAAAAGAAAGTTTGAAAAAGAAAGTTTGTTTATTTAAGTTTTTGACAAAACTTTTGTACATTGAATGCTTTATGTATTGTGCTTTCAACAGTCCAATCTTTTATACATAGCATTATTTGAGGGGGAGTCTTTCAAACTCTTCTTCCATGTTTATTTAAATAACCTATATGTTTTGTCATCATCAAAAAGGGGGAGATTGTTGGCCCAAGGTTACAATCACCCATGATTAGTGTATTTTGATGATTACAAAACATATTAGTTATTTGTACTAATAACATTTGTTGTTTAAGTGTGTTTCAGATTTCTATTCATTCTAGAAGTCTTCTCTCACAAATACAAGGATTTGGACTCAAGTCAACTCCAATTGGGCTCAAGGAACAAGTATTGAAGATCATATGAAGAAGCCTATTAAAGATCTTGAAGTCTTAGAATCATTGTAAGAAATAGAATGTTAAAGTTTGAGTATATGAAATTTGGCTCTAGGATTTGCACACACATTTGTTTCATATATTTCCTATGTTTTGAAAATGGTTATTTCTAAGTTTTATGCCTTAGTTTATATATACATGTACCAAAAGTTTTATATCTTGAAAATCTTGTATATAACATGTGTATAAACTATTTTCTGCATAATACTTAGCTATATGTATTTTTAAAATATTTCTCAAATTTTTCTAACTCAAAAAACAGTCCAGTTTTTCTGTTTCAGGCAACTTCGATCGACCGGCCCGGTCGACGGCGATGTGTCTGGACATGCACTGTTTGTGCATGTCTGTCGGTCGACCGAACCGGTCGACCGATGGAGAGCAAATTGCTCACGGGTTTTTTCGGTCGACCGGACTGGTCGACCGGAAGAAGGAAACTGTGTTTCCTCTTTTGGACGGTCGACCGGACCGGTCGACCGAGAGCCAACGGCTCTTTGCAGCTGGGCTGACGGTCGACCGGACCGGTCGACCGCCAGGCCTGCAAAATCCCAACGGCTCTTTCCTCTTTTGTGCAATTCTGAAATCTGTTTTTTATCTGATTTCTTGGCAGACTTTTTCAGTGTTTTTCAGGTCTTTTTCAGAGAAAATAAGACCAAAAGAAATTGTTTCTAACCTATTTTTAACCCTATAAATAGAGGAGAAGTCTCTCTTGTATATTACTAAGAAAAATCCTCAAGTTTGTATTGTTTTCAAAAGAGAAAGAAAAGAGTTTAAAGCTTTCATTTCAATTCTTTTTGAGCTAGTTTTTCAGTTGTGTTTGATTGCTACTATTACTCTACAACTGAAGTTTTTTCTCACCACACTTCATAGAGCAAAAAATCCTATACTCATTCTATAGTGAAGTTGTAATTGAAGTGAGAGTGTTTGTAAAAGAGTTTGAGAAATAGTGTAGTGATCTTGTTGAGATCACTTTGTTCTTGTATTCCTTTTCCTTGTGGAGCAACCTCTTCGGTAGAGGTCCTTTGTACTCGGTGGAGCTCGGTGCTCGGTCTTCGGTAGACCAAATTGTAAAGGCGTCCTCGGTGGATAGTGGAAACCCTTCACGGAGGTGAAGGCGGGGAGTAGAGCGGTGGCTCGAACCTCGAAACAAATCACTTTGTTTGCGATTGCCTTTGCGTCTAATTCTTGCTTTACTTTTCAATAGCTCCTTATTGCTTTCTATTGCATACTTGTGATATTGTTTAATTCTCTTGTGCTACTATTTACTTGCTTATAATTCTTGCCATATATCATTGTGTTTGCACCATTCTTCATATCATTCATTTCATACTTGTGTGTGCCAATCCCGTACTCATCCAACAAGAGCTTCACATAGCACCTCAACCCATATCAAGGGGAATCAAGAGGAGTTTAGTCCAGAGCCTCGCAAGAGGAATTCGGCTACACTTGTTGAATTGTACTAAGTTGAGCCTCACTTGTTTTAGGTTCCGCATTTAGAGAGTTAAAATTTTTAAGATTAGCAATCACACCTATTCACCCCCCCTCTAGGTGTTTTTCATGGGTAGGGCTCAAACGATGGGTAGGAATGCCGAGATGTTGCATGACCCGGCGAGGCATGATGCTCAACGCGGACCCTGGATCTACCTGGATGCGGTTTACCTCAGACGATCCGATATACCCTGTGAAGTACAGGGGTCGATCATGCTTCCCTTTCACCTGCATATCATCTGCCGTGAAGGTGATGCAGGGGGCGTTCTGGGAGGTGTGGAGGCAATGTTCTACATCTTCCTCCTTCGGCACCTGGGTCATGAAGACCTCAGCATTTGCCAGAGCTTCTTACAGAGCTTCCCTGGTCGACTTTGATAGTCTAAGAAGTTCATACAAGGTAATGCGTGCCGGAATGTTGGCCAACTGAGCCAGGACATCAAAGCGGTAAGGTGGCGTAGATCCTTCCGTAATGCCCTTTTGAAGAGCTCTAGAAAATCGAGTCCCCTTCTGCTTCTCCACAGGTGGCTTTGTGGAGGGCCTGACTGGCTCCGCAGTTGGTTGTGGAGGGACTTCTGCCGTTTCGCCGTACTGTTTCAAGTACGCCTATCCTGAACGGGTTCCCGCCATCGGTTGGTTGGGCTCTGTGGCCAGGACTATCGTTTCCTCCTCTGAGTTGGTCAGTGAAGGGATATCAGTCTCCGCTTCTCGAGAGGAGGCACCTACCACATTGCAGGATGAGGCTTTCGCCTTGCCTTGGATTTCCTGTTGGTCACAGTAGTCCATTGCTGTTCATTGACAAGGTCAGGGTGGACCCACATAATTTCCCCTTGAGGTGTAGGGACGGGTACCAAGCCTTTCTCTTGCTGCTGGTGAGGGTCTGTGTTGACCACTCTCAGCTCTCCTCTTGGGATAGAAGCTACCCCTGCAGGCGTTGGAGATTGTCTCCCGAACTGGAGAACTGACGTCACATTAGCCGTCACCTTCTTCTGCTCTGGTCGGAGTTTTAACACCTCTGCATCAATCAGAGCTTGAAGGACGTCCTTGAAGACGTAGCAGCTTTTGGTGGGATGTCCCAACATTCTGTGGTACATGCAGTAGTTGGGATTGTCGGTCTTGCCGACTTCCTCTGGGCGTCGAGCTTCAGGGAGCTTCAGTTGGTTGCTCTTGTTGAGTAGTTTAAAGAGCGAATCGACATGTTCCTCCTTGCAGGAATATTGTTTGTTGGCGCGTGGCTGGCTTGAAGAGCCACTTGCCTTGCCTGTTTGAGGTTTGGCGGGAGATTTGGTCTCCGTGGCCAAATTATCCTTCCGCTTTGTTTGGAGGGATGTGTCCGGCGCACGCCTTGTCGACCTTTCCGGCCTAGGCTTACCTTCCTCCGCTCGGACGCGGGCGACAATCTCCTCAGCCTGTTCACCTTGTTGGACTAATTGCTTCCAGGTGCGGCTTTCAGCAACTCCTATTTGAGCAAGGAGTGAGGTTTGGAGATTGTGGCGGCATGTTTCCACCAGGGTGGCCTGGGTCATACCGCTTGGACATCAGAGTGCCATGTTCCGAAATCTTTCCACGAAAGATTTGACAGACTCCCCTCTCCGCTGTTTGGTAGCTAGAAGTGTAGGCATTGTGACCTCCGAGTCATCCTCGAAGAAGCGTGTTAAGAACAGCTTCTCCAGATCGCCCCAGTTCTTGATAGAACCTTCTGGGAGCTTCATAAACCATTCAAAGGCTAACCCTTTCAGGGTGCCAATGAACAGGCGCGCCAAAATAGCGTCATTATCCACTACATTCCCGGTCTGGGATTTGAAGTAGTAGATGTGCTGGTTGGGGGACCCCTTCCCGTCAAATGCTTGGAGGGTTGGAGCCTTAAACTTAGGAGGGTACGGGACTGAATCCCACTCAGCCGGATAGGGCCGGACCACTCCTACTTCTTGGAGATCTTTGCGATTAGCAAGGGCCTCGAGGCGTCGCTCCAGTTGACTCATTCTTTTAACATGAGCCTTTCCCTGGTCTTGGTTGCCTTTTACTTGCGACGAGGACTTGGACGAGCCGGAGGTAGATCGCCGCGTCTCCTCAGAAGGTTCGGAAGATGAGCTTTCTCTCTTTTTCGCTTTGCCCTTTGACTTTTTAGGAGGGGACCTCCTCCTGTCTTCGAGCAGCTGTGCAATTGCCTACTTGAGGGAGTTGATAGATTCTTGCTGAGCAAGAATCATATCCATTTGTGTCTTCTGGATCTGCTCCAAACGTTTAGTCGTCTCCTCAGGAGCGCCTGTCATGTAGGCGGAGGTCTCCTTCTCGACGGAAGAATTCGAAGCCCTTGATTCCGCTACAGCGGAGTGGGAATCATTAATGCCATGGGCTAAGGCATTGTAATTAATTGGGGGAATGGCCCCAGTCCGGGTGCGAGTGTGTCGATACACTCCTTCCGGTTCAGAGTCAGACTCGGAGTCGTCTGAGCTGACTGCAAGTTGTTTCCCTTGCTCCTGCTTGTCATATTCACAGTGAGCTCTGGGTACTCAACGTCAGAGAAGGTTCTCCTTCTGTGGGAGCATCTTCTTTTAGCTGACGGAGGAATCAGGGTCAGCTGTCTGACTAAAGACTGCTGGTGCACGCCTGACCCACAACGGCACTCAGTGAGCATATGGATGAGCCGTTGGCAGCAACACGACGAAGTGGCCTGATTGGCACTTCTTTTCTTCGTCAGATAATCCCTCAAATCCATGGGAGGGGATTGAAAAGATCAACCTCGCAACGTCGAAGACGGGAGGCATCCATGTGCTGCACAGTCTGGACGCAGACTTCAGGGACGCAGTTTTTGTGTCGCGGCTGTGGAACGCGCGTCTGGCGTCTCTGTTGAGATGAGACGCGAGTGTCGCGTTGTTGTTTGGTGCGTCGGGGCAGAGACGCTTGAGAGAGGATGGGCTGCTGGGCCCCACGCCTATGGGCTCGTGCCTCTTGTGCTTGACGAGGCGTAGAGGTCTCACCTTGGCGTTTGATGAGTTGGTCCTCGGAGGACCTAACTGAAGGAATCTCGCGTTTGGGACGCCAAACGCGGACTTCACGTACCGGACGCGGCGCGGGCAAGGCGCGCGATTGTACGTCGCGTCCAGCCTCAGTTGGACAACCGACGGTTCCAACTTGCAGCTGACGCGCACGTCTCCTCTGTCGACGCTCAGCGTTTCGATTGCGTCGAGAAGGTAGAGAGAGACCAACGACATCCTGATGCTGGCCACCAGGGATTTTGACCACGCGGGTCTCCTGAGAGACGCTGACGCGGGTGCTCTGTGTGATGCGGTTGGTCGCAAAGGCAGATGTGCCTGGGACCATGCCGGCCTTCTGAGAGGCGTTGACGCGCGTCTCTTGCTTGGCACAGTCGGCAGCAGGGGAGCTCGAGAGAGCCACAGATCGGGACTCGAGGCCATTCCCCGTTGAGACCCGGCGGCAGATGCGGGTCTTTGGGCTCTTGGAGCCAGAAGAGAGGAACTCTTCGTACTTCGCCTGGTCGAACTCGACAACGAGCGATTCGACCATCTTTCCTCATGGTGGACGTCATCTTGCGCCACTAACTGTTCGTCAGTAACGAAGGTTGTCCCCAGCGGAGTCGCCATCTCTTGTATGACCCGGGAAAGGAGAGAGACAGTGAATTGCAGTAAAAGTTTCCTTGAATCGAATGAAAAGGATTACAACAACAACTGTTCCTTCCGGTTACAAGGGAGAGAGGATATTGAATCTTGAATCCCCCCTTTGTTTAAGGCTGGGTTCTTCGTGTGGCGGTGGAGAGTGAATATTGTTCTCCGTTGACCGGATGACCGTCCTTCAGGGATCTCCTCTTCGGCCGGTAGAAAGAGTAACTCAGCTCCGTTTACCAAAACTCTAAAAGAGAAGGTAAGCGAAGAGTCACTTATACGCAGCAAGCTAGCTTGAAGGGTCGAGTTCTCTCTCTGTTGATGATCTCTCTGTTATCCTCTTCTCTTTCCTTTTTGATTGCCAAAAGTCCGACCACTTCTTCATAGCGACGGGGCTATTTATAGAGGTCTTAGGGGGTGAATGTGCCCCTCTAAAAGCGCTCCACAATGAGGGCCAACTTCCCCGCTACATGGGCGGTAACTAACCCACGTTCCTGCTAAAGACACGCCACGATGGGAGCTGGTTTCCCTTACGTGTAGGCAGTGATTGGTCCCTTAACCAAGACGGTTATAACTGAGACGCGGGTTTCGGGCCGACGCGCCTTGATGCTGAGACGCGGGTGTCAAGCCGACGCGCCTTGATGCTGAGGCGCGGGTGTCAGGCCAACGCGCCTTGATGCTGAGGCGCGGGTGTCAGGCCGGCGCGCCTTAATGCTGAGACGCGGTTGTCAGGCCGACGCGCCTTGATGCTGAGACGCGGTTGATAGTCCCTCGCGTCTAGAGCTTGAAACTTTGCTTTTCAATGGCTTGTCCTCTAGTAACTTTTGGACAGCCTACAGTCGACCGGCCAGTCGTCCATCCAAGGTCATATTTCTGACCGTTGGGGCTTCGATCGACCGCCTGGTCGATCGAGACTAGCCTGTCAGTCGACCGCCCGGTCAACTAGTACTACCCGAGAGTTGGGTAGTTACAGTCGGTCGACCGCTCGGTCGACCGACCTTCTAGGCTGGCCTTGTGCACGTCTTTGTGCACATTAGTAGACTGACCGGTCGACCAACCTCTGGTCTGGTCGACCACCAACAGGCTCTGTAGGGATTAAGGGACTTGAAACTTTGACTTATTAACTTATATAAAATCCCATAAATTCTCATAAATTCCACAAAAATACATTCATATAAATATTTGAAGAGCAAATATGCGTGACCAAAAATCAACACATATTACAAACTATTTGAACTATTTTTGTGATATAAAAATTAAGCTTTAAATAAAAACTGTATTTTTCAAAACTTGAATTTTGAAATGAAAATCCGTTTTCTCAAAAACTTGTATAAATACAAAAACATGATATTGAAATATATTTGAAGCATATTGTGTGTGAATAGAATCAAATACACATGTAAATGATATATCTATGTTTTTGACATGAAATCCAAAATAAGTTTTATTAATTACAAAACTCTAAACACATGAAATAGAATCATCAAAATACGTTTTTCCAAATATATGAAGCATAGATGTATATAGATGAAATCCAATATACATTAAACCATGTAAACTTATTTTTATTCTTATCTATTCATAAAAACCATATTTATGTATATTTGAGATCCAAAACTGGTTAAACCGAAAACTAGACTTATTGAACTTGTGTGTGTGTGTGTGTGTGTGTGTGTGTGTGTGTGTGTGTGTGTGTGTGTGTGTGTGACTTGAGCATATCAACTCTAGTCTATCTTTACATAAGATCTAAACACAACTAAACAAAATACAAATTGAAATCTTCTTGTAGAACTCCTTCTCCAAGATGACTCGATCTAAACATGATCTAAAGAGCTTGATTCCATACGAGTGCTAGATGCGATCTTGATGCGCGAGCTCTTGAATCATCATGTGTTAGCTCCAAAACTCTTTGTTGAATCTAAGCACCTACAAGATCTTGATCAATAACTGAAACTATATAAAAACAAGATCATTAGTACTATAACTACATGAGCTAATCATCATCAAAACTAGAGCGATGAGCCCTTGGGCCAATAGATTCTTCAATTGTCTTGAATAAGAACACAGGTGAGCCTGTCTCTCAACTGAAATACTCTTAATTAATAGGTTCACTTCTTTACATCTCCAATAGGAGTAGGCCTAATATCTCTTATGTACTAGGTAGATTAAGTAGTACACAAGTAACTCTATTGAGAAACTGGACTGCACTAGAGAGAGTTTTCAAATATCTTAGAGGCATAATTAGCTATTATCTGACTTACACTGGATATTCTGAGTTATGAAAGATTATAATGATGCCAACTGGGTCACTGATTCCTACAGTGTTAAGTGTACTATCGGATATGTATTCATGTTCGGTGGTGGTGCTGTATCCTGAAAATCTTGTAAACAAACAGTGATTGTTAGGAGCACCATGGAGTCTGAGCTTGTTGATTTGGACACTACTTGCTTGGAAGCTGAATCGTTAAAGGATCTTCTGTCTGAATTCTATATCATGCCTAAACTGATACTTTCTGTCTCAGTTCATCTTGATTCAAGATCCACCATTGAGACTCTAAAGCCAGAGAATTCTAACAAAAAGATGAACATGCACATTCAAATCAGACTCAAATCTGTACAATGCCTATTGGGCAAAGTTGTGATCTGGACTTTGTTAAATCCGAGAAGAATCTTGCTGACCCATTAACTTAAGGGTTTTTAGGAGTGTGGTCCTAGAATCATTCGAGGGAGATAGGGTTAAGCCTATAGTAGGATTCACTAACAGTGGAAACCCAATCTACTTGATCAGGAATCGGTTCCGTGAAAGAGTTTCAATGTGGTAGCAACAAGCTAGACTGGTGATACTTATGTGAAGTATCGACCTGGATATATTTATCCTATATGTAGCGTTGTAGCTACTACCCCTTCTCTATAGTGATGATGTTCTTATTATACAGCTAAGTTGAGTTAAACTCTTAATAAATCTAACGCATGAAGTGTGGAGGATATAAGGTCAAACTGAAGTACCTTTGGAGGACTTAATTACGTGAGAGGAACCACAGTGACCGCGGTTGGGGGGCAGAGCTGACCTCTAGAAACTTTCATGAGTTGGTTACTATGAGCATGACCTTTAACGCCCATCCCACTCACTCAATAGATGGACACTTACTTGTGTGCCTTTCATCAATATCTGGTTAAAAAGGTCTAATTCAAAATGTAATACATTACATCTCTCAGGTGCCGATGAAATTCACTAGGGGTAGATTCAAGGCCACAAGCTATCGACTCTGAATCCATAGTATGATTTTGCTCAAATTATACTCTTGTATATGATTTATGATTTGTTTATATCATATTGCTTTCTTTTTGTCTTTCCTGAAACTCAAATCTTGGGGGGATTGTTGGATGTGTATTTGATTTTGGAGAAAAAACTTGAGTTTCCCTCAATTTGGCTTTGATATTTAAACCCACATTGGATAGACCAAGAAAAGTTGAGTATTTTAAATACAGCCTCTTCCATTGTTGGCAACGACACCAAAAATTGATTGTAAAATAAAAGAGGAAACAATTACCGTGTAGCTTTGGGCTAACAGGTCGTGTCTATAAGGAGGAATGCGATAGAAGCTTTTCGGTGTTTTTGTTAAGTGACAAAAAATGAAGTTGGTATCTTTCTTTTAAGTTGAAAAAGAGAATGGAGAGAAGGTAAATAATTAAAATAAAAATTACAAATTTGGAGAAGGCTTTGGAAAAGGTGAATTAAAAAGCTTTGAAAAGTGATTTGTTGTTTTTAATATAAGAAGAAGATTTGGGCTCACTAATTTTTTACTCAACTATGTACTTATCTCAAGAACATTTAGGTGCATCACTTTTATCATAAGCAAAAACCTTTAGTTTCTTTTAATGTCCAAGTAAAACAAATAAGATAGTTTTGTTTAAATCTTAAGCCCTTTCTTTACAAATCATTAAAAAGAGAATGTTAAACCATCAAGCGCGAAGAAGCAAGTATGGAATAAAAATAGTTTAAAAAGATCTGTGCTTTGAAAGTATAAGTTTAAAATAAAGACATCCTCATATGCATTCAAGAACGAAGTTTAACTAAGGTATTTTTCTGATTCAAAAAGCGTTGCTTTCTTGAAAATCAATCAAGAGAGTGGTGATAGAAGAGATTAATTAGTGAGCCCAGAAAATGATTTAGCCACTCATAATAAAAGGAAAACAATAAGAAAATGAAAATTAAACATAGACATATCGAATTCAGTCGAGTTGAACAAGTAAGTTGAATCTCCTTTGATTGTCACTTCAAGGATGAATTGCACACTCAATTTCACTCTTCTCTTTTTGCTAGTCTAAACTAAAAATAAAGAGGAGATACAACTTCTCCGAACTATCTAATAATCTCCTAAAACCCTAAAGAATAAGCAAGAATTCTAATCCTAGTCTTCGCTCTCTTCTTCTCTATCAAAAATGGTATTTATAGGGAAAAACCAGACGGTAGAGGGCGTAGGAAGATTGGGGGAGCAAACGCTCCCCCAACAACCCTAACAAGGCCATGAAAACGCGGCTAGGGCCGTGTTTTCGCGGCCCTGGTGTGGCCAGGTGGCCACACCCAAATGGGGGAGGTTCCCAGTTTGGTGATTCTCCCATATCTTCTGCTGGTTTTCTCGTTTTAGCTCCTAGGTTTGTCAAAACGGCCTTTGATTATTGGCTTTAACTGATTGATTTGTAAAGATCCATTTTAACTGATGTTCAACCAGTTTTATCCTATCTGATCTGCCTTGATCTGTCCTAATCTTCTAATTTTGAATTAATTCTGAATTAAATTAGAAGTTTTATAGGCTTTTGGGCTCGTTTCTCTTCCCTTTCTTTTAGCAATGGGCCTATATTTAACAAAGAAGAATAAGACTTATTAATAGGATTTATTAGATAAAAAACATGGTAATGTGATAATATATATGCAATATATGTGATCGATTACACCCCCACACTTATCTTTTGCTCGCCCTCGAGCAAAACAACTAAATAAAAAATTATTAGACCACTTTCGCAGGTCACGCGATTGCACTAAGCCTGTGCAACAAGCCGTTAAACCTCTAGGTTTTTCCTAGAGGACGAGTTTTGTCTCGTGAGGGTTTTTAGTAAATTCCACCCACAAAATCCATAAAGAAAGAGAAAAATGTTAGTTATTTTCAAAAAACATTTTGAAAAGAAAGAAAATATTTGAAGTATATTTGTAATAGTTCAAGTAATTTATACGTTATAGGAATATCGAACTTTTCATTCCTAAACTTAGTCTCTATTTAAAAATATGTCATCAATTAAAGTAAGGAGTCAAATTGTATTTTTCATCTAGTCTATTACTTTACCCTGAGTCATATGCACCTTCATGACCGTGAAGTTTGAGTAAGAGTTCTTTAACATTAACTCCTATGCCTTATTTATATTTATTTTGGTGGTATTTATTTCTCAATTCTATTAGGCTTTCTAATCTGCCCATGTAACGAGCTTTAGTTGATGACACCCAAACTGGACAGTCTTAGAGCACCAGATGAGAAAACACCCTTAAGGACTTAAAACACTCGAGCAGACAAGGTGATTGCTAATAAAAGGAACAATCAAAGAGTTTAAGAATTTACCGTGTAGCTTGTGGCTAACGGGTCGTGTCCACGAGGAGGAATGCGATGGAAGCTTTTCAGTGAATCGTTCAAAAACAAGGAATTGCGTTCGTTTTTTAATGGAAAAGAGGATGGAAAGAAAGAGATGATTAAAAGAGAAATTGCAACTTTTTAGAAAAGGTTTTGGAGAAGGTGATTTAGAAAACTTGAGAACTGTTTTATTATTTTATAATAAGAAAGCAAATCTGGGCTCACTATCTCACTACTCAATTGTTCATTCTTCTCTTAAAATATTAAGTGCCTCAAGTGATCATTTGCAAAACTTAAAGTTTATTTTTAGAAAGTTTGAAGCAAAGCACATAAGATGATTAGAAGAGTTTAGTCTTTTCTTTAAGAAATCGTTAGAATTGAATATTAAATCATCAAGCGCGGAGAAGCAAGAATGAAGTAAAAATAATTCAAGAGATGTTCATGAAAGAAGTGAGAGTTTAACAATCTAAACCCATCCTCATGTGTCTTCAAGAACACTTTCAAAAAGAAAGGCTTTAAGTAAGGCATTCATATTAGTCATCGGGTCTTTTTCTTTTAAGAAGAGCAAGAGAGAGTTACGATAGCGAGCCCAGAAAACCGTTTAGTTACTCATAGAAAACAACGAAAAAAGCATGGAAATAATGCAAACCATACCGTACTGCAAGTGGAAGAAAACGCGGCTCGACTTTTGTATTGATGTCACTTCAATTTTCAAGTACAAGCACTCAGTTCCTCTCTCTCACAAGTTTTGATACTGGACTACAAAGTAAAAAAACAAGATTACAACTTTTGTGCTAGCTAACAAAGAGCCTAAATCCTAAGCAAATAAACACAAATTCTAATCCTAGTCTTCGCTGCATTTTTCCTTGCTGAAACCAGTATTTATAGCCAAAAACCAACGAGGAGGATCCCGGGAAGATTGGGGGAGCAAACGCTCCCCCAACTGCCACAAGATAGCCACAGAAACGCGGCTTGGGCCGCGTTTCCGCGGCCCTGGTGTTGCCAAATGGCCACACCCAGCTGGGTGGAATTGCTGCTTTGGTGGGTATCCCGTATCATCTTCTAGTTTTCTTGTTTCTGCTCCAAACGTTGACGAAACAGCCTTTGATTGTGTGGCTTCAATCGCTCGATTCAGGGAGGATTCTTCTCAACCTCTTGATATGCCAAGATTTAGCCCTGATTTCTTCATTTCGAATTTATTCTGAATTAATTCAGAATTTGGTGGGCTTTTGAGCTTGTTTCTCTTTCTTTCTTTAAGCACTTGGGCCTACATTTAGCAAAGAAAAAGAAAACTTATTAATAGGACTTATTAGCTAAAAATCATGGTAAGTGACAATGTAAATTCAACATATGTGACTAATCACACCCCCATACTTATCTTTTGCTCGCCCTCAGCAAAACATCAGACTAATTCTAATCAATTATTAGACTACTTTCGCAGGTCACTCGATTGCACTGAGCATGTGCAACAAGCCGTTAAACCTCTAGGTTACCCCTAGAGGACGAGTTTTTCTCGTGAGGGTTTTCAGCGGATTGCACCCACAAAATCCAAAAAGAAAGAGAAAAAAGTTAGTATTTTCGAAAAGCATTTTGAGAAGAGAAAATATTTGAAGTATATTTGTAAGGCTTTTGTTGGCCCAAGAGGTTACACTCTCCAATTGTTTTGTGTTTTGATGATGACAAACCAAATTAGAGCTATTTGGTACTAATAAGTTTGTTAAGATAAGTTTCAGGTTTGTACCATGTTTAGAGACCATTTGCTTAGCTATTGCAAGAACTTCTAAGTTCCACCAAGCGAGGAAGGCAAATTGCACATCAAGGAAGGATCATAGAAGAGAAGGCACTAGCAAGGCATTGGATGGCTCAAAGACTTGAAGATAGCTCAAGAAGTCTTCATGTAATTTGTTTTTCAGTTTATAGTATGTTAAAGAATAGTGGATAGGTTTGAAGCTCTATCACACACGTTTTTGCGCACATGCTCATTCCAAAATAATTTCTTATAAATTATACAAAAATATTTTGCATACAAGTTTTTGCCTACAGATATATATTTATGTTTTATACTATTCCCTGTTCAAAAGTATTTTTGTTAAAATCAAAATCCTCTTTGTTTTCTTTCTTAAAATCGATTTTTGACCTGATCCGGTCGACCGGGACAGTCGACCGAGTCTGTGTCAGTCTGGTCCGGTCGACCGGACCAGTCGACCGCAGTTCTGGCAGAGGCACGTATCAGTGTGCATGTCTGCCGGTCGACCGGGGCGGTCGACCGAGATATTATTTTTGCTCACAGGTTTTCTCAGTCGACCGGGTCGGTCGACCGAATGCTTGTAACGGTCAAATTTTTAACTAGCGGTCGACCGCACCGGTCGACCGAGCTAGCCGTTGAACAGTAACGGGCAGATTTTAAGTGAGCTGTTTATTTTTGTCTTTTGTGTTTAAAAATTCGTTTAAGGATATATCTTGATCTAATTACCTCCTAAACATCAGTAATTATGTTTTATCCTTAAACCCTAGCCCTCTCCTATAAATAGGGGTGTTTGGGGAGAGATTTGTTACAACAATTATTGCTAAAAATTCAAAAGTTTAAGGCTTTCAAAGTTCTTGGTTTTTGTGCTAAATTCTCTCATTTTCTGAAGGGTTTTCAAAAGTTTTTCTCTGATTTCAATTTCTTTTCCTTACACACAAAAGAGCTTCAATTCTACTCATTATTCTCTAAGGACCTTTGTAAGGGAAGAGATTTTTGAAAGAGAGAGTTTGTGGTCTTGTGACTACTCAGATATTCTTGTGATTGTAATTGAGGAGTTGGGTACTCCGGTTGTAATTGTTCTTTGTGATAGTGGAAGTAGCTAGAATCCTTCTGGGGAAGGCGGGGAGTAGAGCTGGGTGCTCGAACCTCGATAACATATCCTTGTGTTTGCGATTGGTTTACTTTCTTGCACTCTTTTACTATACTTGCTCTTATTCTTGCTCATCATAATCATTGTCATATTTACTTGCTTGCATTCATCTTGTGAAACTTGATTGTTGTAGCTTTAAATTTTTAATTTGCCCCGTGATTAGCATTGTCACCTATTCACCCCCCCCTCTAGGTGACTTTTCAATTGGTATCAGAGCTTGGACTCTAGGTTTGGCTTAACATCCATAGAGAGATCCTTAAAATATTGCTAATCAACATTTTCATTTCATTCATTCATCACTAGTAAACATGGCCGACAACATTAAATCCCCACCTAAATTTGATGGCCTCAATTTCCCAATTTGGAAGGTTAGGATGACTATATTTTTGCAATCTTTGGGTAGCTTAGTAGCCAAGTCCTTGACCAAACCCTATGAAGCACCCGATGGTGATGAGAGCACTTGGACCGACCTTGACTTTAAACTATATGAGGCTAACTCCAAGGCCCAAAACTCCCTATTAACCGCCTTGAATGAGGATGACCTTACACGGGTAATTCATTGCCAATCCGCCTATGAGATTTGGCAACACTTATTGGTCACACACGAGGGGACTTCACAAGTCAAGAGAGCTAAGATAGATCTCTTGAGGTCCCAATATGAGTCATTTAAAATGCTTGATGATGAGTCTATTGATAGTATGGCTACAAGGTTTACTAAAATCACTAATGGTCTTTCTTCCTTAGGTGATGACATCTCCAACGATCAAAAGGTGCGGAAAGTAATTCGGGCTCTTCCTTCATCATGGGAGATCAAGGCCACCACCTTGAAGGAGTTGAACGACAAGGACGAGATGGACCTCATTAGTCTCATTGGGAACCTAAAGACCCATGAGATGGAGAAGAAGGCAAGAGAAGAGGCCACTACTTCAAAGAAGAAATCCATAGCCTTCAAGACTTCATCCACCAATGATGACGATGAAGATGACGAAGAAGAAGATGAGGAGCTAACTCTACTTGTGCGGAATGTCAAGAGGTTGTACCGAAAGAACAAGTTCAACTTCCGGAGAAAATTTGAAGGCAAAGAGGAGCGGAAGATCATATGCTACAATTGCCGCAAACCCGGACATATCATGGCGGATTGTCCGGAGTTCAAGAAGAAAATGACTTCCTCCTTCAAGCCAAAGAAGCCGGAGGAAAAGAAAGCTTACAAAGCAACATGGGATTCGGAAAGCGAGTCCGAAGAGGAGGTGGATCAAGCTAATATGTGTTTCATGGCAAACACACCCAAGGTAACCCCTCAATCCCTTGATGATGAAGATGATGATGTAAGTAAGGAAGTTCTAGTGCATGCTTTTGTAGAACTTTCTGAAACTTATGATAACAAGAAACTTGAATGCATAAAATTACAAAAAGAAGTTGCTTTTCTTAAGAATCAACTTGCCATTGTTTCTAAAGAAAAAGATGATATTTCTTCTAATTTCATTTCCATGCAAAAAGAATTTTGTGCCTACAAGAGTACTTGTAAGGCAAAATCTCCTATTATTGATGAAAAAGAAATTTCTTCTTTTAAATCCAAAATGAATGATTTTGAAAAAGTTTTAAAGATTGTGCCTTTAATACTAAGAAACTTGAAGAAAAATTTTCTAAAAAGCACACATCTCATGCTAAGATTCCTCATGCTCACACTACACCTAACACGTCTCATGTTCATGCTCACAATGCCCATGCTCACAAATCACACACTCATTATGCTTTTAAATATGGTAGAGTATATAGATGCACATATTGTGGTAAAAATGGACATTTAGCTAAGTTTTGCTATGATCAACTAAATAGAACAAATAATCTTGTTTGGGTTCATGACACTAACCCTAGAGGACCCAAGAAAATGTGGGTACCAAAATCAAGTCTTAAATTGTTTGATGTAGGTACACACCAAAGCTCCAAGACGTAGGGAGCGGTGGTACCTTGATAGTGGTTGTTCAAGACACATGACATGGGACATCAACAACTTCACAACCCTATCAAGGTACATGGAAGGTGGCACCGTCACCTTCGGGGATGACTCCAAAGGAACTATCATCGGTATAGGTAACATTCAAATTGGTGCATCTCCTATTATTGAGAATGTTGTTTTAGTAGATGGTTTAAAACATAATTTGCTTAGCATTAGTCAACTTTGTGATCGTGGACTTAAAGTTGTTTTTGATGATACTTCTTGTAAGATTTTTGATGTTAAATCCGATGTTTGTATTCTCACCGGTTTTCGTGATAATAATGTTTATATTATTGACATGCTTAATTTAGATTGTTCTACTAAATGCTTAAATGCTTTTGATGAAAATTCTTGGCTTTGGCATAGAAGATTAGGACATGCATCTTTTGACCATATTTCTAGGATTAATTCAAAGGAATTGGTGAAGGGTATACCTTGCTTGAATTTTGAGAAAGACCGCATTTGTAGTGCGTGCCAACTTGGGAAACAAACCAAGTCTTCCTTTAAACCAATCAAGGATATCATGTCAACTAGGCCTTTAGAATTAATTCATATGGATCTTTTTGGACCAACTAAAACTAAGAGTTTAAATGGAAGTAGATTTGCATTTGTTTTGGTTGATGATTTCTCCCGTTTTACTTGGGTTTTCTTTTTACAAAATAAAGATCAAACTTTTTCTCATTTTAAAATTTTTCGAAAAAGAGTTGAAAAAGAAAAGGGTTTTCCGATTTTGAGAATAAGGAGTGATAGAGGTGGTGAGTTTGTTAACCAACTCTTCATGACTTATTGTGATGAAAAGGGAATTAAGCATGAAATGTCTTGTCCTAGAACTCCACAACAAAATGGAGTTGTAGAAAGGAAAAATAGAACACTTCAAGAGATGGCTAGGACAATGATAAGTGAATATGACCTCCCTCAATATTTATGGGCCGAGGCCGTAAACACCGCATGCTATATATCGAATCGTATTTATTTGTGCAAAAATTCTTCAAAAACATCATTTGAAATGTATCATTCTAGAAAACCAAATGTTGCATATTTTAAAGTTTTTGGATGCAAGTGTTTTGTTTTGAATACTAAGGATAATTTGGGTAAATTTGATGCTAAGGCTTATGAGGCTATCTTTGTTGGATATTCCTCTACTAGCAAAGCATATAGAGTTTTCATTAGATCTTCTCAAACCATTGAAGAATCCATGCATGTTAAGTTTGAAGAATCTAATGTGTTTGTTGAGAATGTTGTAGAGTTTGAACCATTAGGTGAAGACATGGAGAGACTATCCTTGAAGGACTCACCCGCTCAAGAAGAAAAGCTAGATCCTATTGGTGAAGTTCAAGAGGATAAGGAGGAAAGCACTCAACCGCTTCCTAAAGCTTGGAGATACGCTACAAATCATCCTAAGGAGCTCATCTTGGGTGATGCATCTAAAGGAGTCACTACGCGCTCCAAACTCCATGACCTATGTGGTAACTTTGCTTTCATTTCTCATTTTGAACCCAAAGGCATTCTCGAAGCCGAGACGGACCCATATTGGTTGCTTGCCATGCAAGAGGAACTCAATCAATTTGAGCGCAACCAAGTTTGGCACCTTGTTCCTAAGCCCCACGATAGACCAATAATTGGTACTAAGTGGATCTTTAGAAACAAGATGGATGAGTCCGGAAATGTCATTAGGAATAAAGCTAGGTTAGTGGCCCAAGGTTACACTCAAGTTGAGGGAATTGACTTTGAGGAGACCTTTGCACCCGTAGCACGGCTTGAAGCCATACGGATGACACTAGCTTTTGCATGTTTTAAAAATTTTAAACTTTTTCAAATGGATGTAAAAAGTGCATTTTTAAATGGTTTTATTAATGAAGAAGTTTATGTTTCTCAACCTCCCGGTTTTGTTGATCATGTTCATCCCGATTTTGTTTTTAAACTTGATAAAGCTTTGTATGGATTGAAACAAGCTCCAAGAGCTTGGTATGAAAGGCTTTCTAGTTTTCTCATTTCAAATGATTTTATTAAAGGCAAAGTAGACACAACTCTTTTTACTAAGCATGTTGATAATGATATTTTAATTGTGCAAATTTATGTTGATGATATAATTTTTGGATCTACTAATGAGCTTTTATGCAAGGATTTTGAGAAAGTCATGCAACTTGAATTTGAAATGTCTTCATGGGTGAGCTCAATTTCTTCCTTGGACTCCAAATCAAGCAATTGCAAGACGGAACCTTCATTAACCAAGCCAAGTACGCAAAGGAGCTAGTAAAGAAGTTTGGGCTTGAAGGATCAAAGGCTTGCAACACTCCAATGGCAACTACAACCAAGCTTGATAAGGACGAACAAGGTAAAAATGTTGATATTAAATTATATAGAAGCATGATAGGAAGTCTTTTATATTTGACGGCAAGTAGGCCGGATATCATGTTTAGTGTGTGTCTTTGTGCTAGATTTCAATCGTGTCCTAAAGAGTCTCATCTTATTGCGGTAAAACGCATTATTCGTTATATTAAGGGCACTATTGGAATGGGTCTTTGGTATCCGAAAACTAGAGATTTTTCAATGACTAGCTATTCGGATGCCGACTATGCGGGTTGTAGAGTAGATAGAAAGAGTACTAGTGGGACATGTCAATTTCTTGGTAATTGTCTTGTTTCATGGTCCTCTAGGAAACAAAATTCCGTAGCTCTCTCAACCGCCGAGGCGGAGTATGTTGCCGCGGGGGCTTGTTGTGCACAAGTCCTTTGGATGAAACATACTCTCCTTGATTTTGATTTGCACTTTGATCATATAAAAATATTTTGTGATAATACTAGTACTATACACATGACCAAAAATGCAAATCAACATAGTAAGACCAAGCACATTGAGATTAGATATCACTTTCTTAGAGATCATTTTGAGAAAGGTGATATAGATATTGATTATGTTTCCACGGATTTACAACTAGCCGATATTTTCACTAAACCTCTTGATTTTGCTAGATTTTCGTTTATTTGTGGAGAACTTAATGTTTGTATTATTGAATAGACATGTTTTTCATAACCCTTTTTGATGTATGACAAAAAGGGGGAGAATAAGTTTACATGACAAAAATAAGTTCATTTGGTCTTGGTTCCATATGAATTTATATGCTTTAATTTTAAAGATTTGTTTTATGAGTTTTATGTTTATGTATGAGTTTTTGAATTCATGTATTCTAGTGTTTTAGTTGTTTTGGTATTTTTGGTATCAAGAGCAATTTTTGTGTTTTATATTAGTTTCAATAATTGGTGCATCATTTCAATTATTGGTATCTAGAGCATATTCTTGTGTTTTATGTATAGCATAATTTGAGGGGGAGTTTTCTCCTCCCTATATTTTTGTTAATAGCCTATTTGTTTTGTCATCATCAAAAAGGGGGAGATTGTTGGCCCAAGAGGTTACACTCTCCAATTGTTTTGTGTTTTGATGATGACAAACCAAATTAGAGCTATTTGGTACTAATAAGTTTGTTAAGATAAGTTTCAGGTTTGTACCATGTTTAGAGACCATTCGCTTAGCTATTGCAAGAACTTCTAAGTTCCACCAAGCAAGGAAGGCAAATTGCACATCAAGGAAGGATCATAGAAGAGAAGGCACTAGCAAGGCATTGGATGGCTCAAAGACTTGAAGATAGCTCAAGAAGTCTTCATGTAATTTGTTTTTCAGTTTATAGTATGTTAAAGAATAGTGGATAGGTTTGAAGCTCTATCACACACGTTTTTGCGCACATGCTCATTCCAAAATAATTTCTTATAAATTATACAAAAATATTTTGCATACAAGTTTTTGCCTACAGATATATCTTTATGTTTTATACTATTCCCTGTTCAAAAGTATTTTTGTTAAAATCAAAATCCTCTTTGTTTTCTTTCTTAAAATCGATTTTTGACCTGATCCGGTCGACCGGGACAGTCGACCGAGTCTGTGTCAGTCTGGTCCGGTCGACCGGACCAGTCGACCGCAGTTCTGGCAGAGGCACGTATCAGTGTGCATGTCTGCCGGTCGACCGGGGCGGTCGACCGAGATAATATTTTTGCTCACAGGTTTTCTCAGTCGACCGGGTCGGTCGACCGAATGCTTGTAACGGTCAAATTTTTTAACTAGCGGTCGACCGCACCGGTCGACCGAGCTAGCCGTTGAACAGTAACGGGCAGATTTTAAGTGAGCTGTTTATTTTTGTCTTTTGTGTTTAAAAATTCGTTTAAGGATATATCTTGATCTAATTACCTCCTAAACATCAGTAATTATGTTTTATCCTTAAACCCTAGCCCTCTCCTATAAATAGGGGTGTTTGGGGAGAGATTTGTTACAACAATTATTGCTAAAAATTCAAAAGTTTAAGGCTTTCAAAGTTCTTGGTTTTTGTGCTAAATTCTCTCATTTTCTGAAGGGTTTTCAAAAGTTTTTCTCTGATTTCAATTTCTTTTCCTTACACACAAAAGAGCTTCAATTCTACTCATTATTCTCTAAGGACCTTTGTAAGGGAAGAGATTTTTGAAAGAGAGAGTTTGTGGTCTTGTGACTACTCAGATATTCTTGTGATTGTAATTGAGGAGTTGGGTACTCCGGTTGTAATTGTTCTTTGTGATAGTGGAAGTAGCTAGAATCCTTCTGGGGAAGGCGGGGAGTAGAGCTGGGTGCTCGAACCTCGATAACATATCCTTGTGTTTGCGATTGGTTTACTTTCTTGCACTCTTTTACTATACTTGCTCTTATTCTTGCTCATCATAATCATTGTCATATTTACTTGCTTGCATTCATCTTGTGAAACTTGATTGTTGTAGCTTTAAATTTTTAATTTGCCCCGTGATTAGCATTGTCACCTATTCACCCCCCCTCTAGGTGACTTTTCAATTGGTATCAGAGCTTGGACTCTAGGTTTGGCTTAACATCCATAGAGAGATCCTTAAAATATTGCTAATCAACATTTTCATTCATTCATTCATCACTAGTAAACATGGCCGACAACATTAAATCCCCACCTAAATTTGATGGCCTCAATTTCCCAATTTGGAAGGTTAGGATGACTATATTTTTGCAATCTTTGGGTAGCTTAGTAGCAAGTCCTTGACCAAACCCTATGAAGCACCCGATGGTGATGAGAGCACTTGGACCGACCTTGACTTTAAACTATATGAGGCTAACTCCAAGGCCCAAAACTCCCTATTAACCGCCTTGAATGAGGATGACCTTACACGGGTAATTCATTGCCAATCCGCCTATGAGATTTGGCAACACTTATTGGTCACACACGAGGGGACTTCACAAGTCAAGAGAGCTAAGATAGATCTCTTGAGGTCCCAATATGAGTCATTTAAAATGCTTGATGATGAGTCTATTGATAGTATGGCTACAAGGTTTACTAAAATCACTAATGGTCTTTCTTCCTTAGGTGATGACATCTCCAACGATCAAAAGGTGCGGAAAGTAATTCGGGCTCTTCCTTCATCATGGGAGATCAAGGCCACCACCTTGAAGGAGTTGAACGACAAGGACGAGATGGACCTCATTAGTCTCATTGGGAACCTAAAGACCCATGAGATGGAGAAGAAGGCAAGAGAAGAGGCCACTACTTCAAAGAAGAAATCCATAGCCTTCAAGACTTCATCCACCAATGATGACGATGAAGATGACGAAGAAGAAGATGAGGAGCTAACTCTACTTGTGCGGAATGTCAAGAGGTTGTACCGAAAGAACAAGTTCAACTTCCGGAGAAAATTCGAAGGCAAAGAGGAGCGGAAGATCATATGCTACAATTGCCGCAAACCCGGACATATCATGGCGGATTGTCCGGAGTTCAAGAAGAAAATGACTTCCTCCTTCAAGCCAAAGAAGCCGGAGGAGAAGAAAGCCTACAAAGCAACATGGGATTCGGAAAGCGAGTCCGAAGAGGAGGTGGATCAAGCTAATATGTGTTTCATGGCAAACACACCCAAGGTAACCCCTCAATCCCTTGATGATGAAGATGATGATGTAAGTAAGGAAGTTCTAGTGCATGCTTTTGTAGAACTTTCTGAAACTTATGATAACAAGAAACTTGAATGCTTAAAATTACAAAAAGAAGTTGCTTTTCTTAAAAATCAACTTGCCATTGTTTCTAAAGAAAAAGATGATATTTCTTCTAATTTCATTTCCATGCAAAAAGAATTTTGTGCCTACAAGAGTACTTGTAAGGCAAAATCTCCTATTATTGATGAAAAAGAAATTTCTTCTTTTAAATCCAAAATGAATGATTTTGAAAAAGTTTTAAAAGATTGTGCCTTTAATACTAAGAAACTTGAAGAAAAATTTTCTAAAAAGCACACATCTCATGCTAAGATTCCTCATGCTCACACTACACCTAACACGTCTCATGTTCATGCTCACAATGCCCATGCTCACAAATCACACACTCATTATGCTTTTAAATATGGTAGAGTATATAGATGCACATATTGTGGTAAAAATGGACATTTAGCTAAGTTTTGCTATGATCAACTAAATAGAACAAATAATCTTGTTTGGGTTCATGACACTAACCCTAGAGGACCCAAGAAAATGTGGGTACCAAAATCAAGTCTTAAATTGTTTGATGTAGGTACACACCAAAGCTCCAAGACGTAGGGAGCGGTGGTACCTTGATAGTGGTTGTTCAAGACACATGACATGGGACATCAACAACTTCACAACCCTATCAAGGTACATGGAAGGTGGCACCGTCACCTTCGGGGATGACTCCAAAGGAACTATCATCGGTATAGGTAACATTCAAATTGGTGCATCTCCTATTATTGAGAATGTTGTTTTAGTAGATGGTTTAAAACATAATTTGCTTAGCATTAGTCAACTTTGTGATCGTGGACTTAAAGTTGTTTTTGATGATACTTCTTGTAAGATTTTTGATGTTAAATCCGATGTTTGTATTCTCACCGGTTTTCGTGATAATAATGTTTATATTATTGACATGCTTAATTTAGATTGTTCTACTAAATGCTTAAATGCTTTTGATGAAAATTCTTGGCTTTGGCATAGAAGATTAGGACATGCATCTTTTGACCATATTTCTAGGATTAATTCAAAGGAATTGGTGAAGGGTATACCTTGTTTGAATTTTGAGAAAGACCGCATTTGTAGTGCGTGCCAACTTGGGAAACAAACCAAGTCTTCCTTTAAACCAATCAAGGATATCATGTCAACTAGGCCTTTAGAATTAATTCATATGGATCTTTTTGGACCAACTAAAACTAAGAGTTTAAATGGAAGTAGATTTGCATTTGTTTTAGTTGATGATTTCTCCCGTTTTACTTGGGTTTTCTTTTTACAAAATAAAGATCAAACTTTTTCTCATTTTAAAATTTTTCGAAAAAGAGTTGAAAAAGAAAAGGGTTTTCCGATTTTGAGAATAAGGAGTGATAGAGGTGGTGAGTTTGTTAACCAACTCTTCATGACTTATTGTGATGAAAAGGGAATTAAGCATGAAATGTCTTGTCCTAGAACTCCACAACAAAATGGAGTTGTAGAAAGGAAAAATAGAACACTTCAAGAGATGGCTAGGACAATGATAAGTGAATATGACCTCCCTCAATATTTATGGGCCGAGGCCGTAAACACCGCATGCTATATATCGAATCGTATTTATTTGTGCAAAAATTCTTCAAAAACATCATTTGAAATGTATCATTCTAGAAAACCAAATGTTGCATATTTAAAGTTTTTGGATGCAAGTGTTTTGTTTGAATACTAAGGATAATTTGGGTAAATTTGATGCTAAGGCTTATGAGGCTATCTTTGTTGGATATTCCTCTACTAGCAAAGCATATAGAGTTTTCATTAGATCTTCTCAAACCATTGAAGAATCCATGCATGTTAAGTTTGAAGAATCTAATGTGTTTGTTGAGAATGTTGTAGAGTTTGAACCATTAGGTGAAGACATGGAGAGACTATCCTTGAAGGACTCACCCGCTCAAGAAGAAAAGCTAGATCCTATTGGTGAAGTTCAAGAGGATAAGGAGGAAAGCACTCAACCGCTTCCTAAAGCTTGGAGATACGCTACAAATCATCCTAAGGAGCTCATCTTGGGTGATGCATCTAAAGGAGTCACAACGCGCTCCAAACTCCATGACCTATGTGGTAACTTTGCTTTCATTTCTCATTTTGAACCCAAGGCATTCTCGAAGCCGAGACGGACCCATATTGGTTGCTTGCCATGCAAGAGGAACTCAATCAATTTGAGCGCAACCAAGTTTGGCACCTTGTTCCTAAGCCCCACGATAGACCAATAATTGGTACTAAGTGGATCTTTAGAAACAAGATGGATGAGTCCGGAAATGTCATTAGGAATAAAGCTAGGTTAGTGGCCCAAGGTTACACTCAAGTTGAGGGAATTGACTTTGAGGAGACCTTTGCACCCGTAGCACGGCTTGAAGCCATACGGATGACACTAGCTTTTGCATGTTTTAAAAATTTTAAACTTTTTCAAATGGATGTAAAAAGTGCATTTTTAAATGGTTTTATTAATGAAGAAGTTTATGTTTCTCAACCTCCCGGTTTTGTTGATCATGTTCATCCCGATTTTGTTTTTAAACTTGATAAAGCTTTGTATGGATTGAAACAAGCTCCAAGAGCTTGGTATGAAAGGCTTTCTAGTTTTCTCATTTCAAATGATTTTATTAAAGGCAAAGTAGACACAACTCTTTTTACTAAGCATGTTGATAATGATATCTTAATTGTGCAAATTTATGTTGATGATATAATTTTGGATCTACTAATGAGCTTTTATGCAAGGATTTTGAGAAAGTCATGCAACTTAGAATTTGAAATGTCTTCAATGGGTGAGCTCAATTTCTTCCTTGGACTCCAAATCAAGCAATTGCAAGACGGAACCTTCATTAACCAAGCCAAGTACGCAAAGGAGCTAGTAAAGAAGTTTGGGCTTGAAGGATCAAAGGCTTGCAACACTCCAATGGCAACTACAACCAAGCTTGATAAGGACGAACAAGGTAAAAATGTTGATATTAAATTATATAGAAGCATGATAGGAAGTCTTTTATTTAACGGCAAGTAGGCCGGATATCATGTTTAGTGTGTGTCTTTGTGCTAGATTTCAATCGTGTCCTAAAGAGTCTCATCTTATTGCGGTAAAACGCATTATTCGTTATATTAAGGGCACTATTGGAATAGGTCTTTGGTATCCGAAAACTAGAGATTTTTCAATGACTAGCTATTCGGATGCCGACTATGCGGGTTGTAGAGTAGATAGAAAGAGTACTAGTAGGACATGTCAATTTCTTGGTAATTGTCTTGTTTCATGGTCCTCTAGGAAACAAAATTCCGTAGCTCTCTCAACCGCCGAGGCGGAGTATGTTGCCGCGGGGGCTTGTTGTGCACAAGTCCTTTGGATGAAACATACTCTCCTTGATTTTGATTTGCACTTTGATCATATAAAAATATTTTGTGATAATACTAGTACTATACACATTACCAAAAATGCAAATCAACATAGTAAGACCAAGCACATTGAGATTAGATATCACTTTCTTAGAGATCATTTTGAGAAAGGTGATATAGATATTGATTATGTTTCCACGGATTTACAACTAGCCGATATTTTCACTAAACCTCTTGATTTTGCTAGATTTTCGTTTATTTGTGGAGAACTTAATGTTTGTATTATTGAATAGACATGTTTTTTTTCATAACCCTTTTTGATGTATGACAAAAAGGGGGAGAATAAGTTTACATGACAAAAATAAGTTCATTTGGTCTTGGTTCCATATGAATTTATATGCTTTAATCTTAAAGATTTGTATTTATGAGTTTTATGTTTATGTATGTATGAGTTTTTGAATTCATGTGAGAATTCTTGTGTTTTAGTTGTTTGGTACTTTTGGTATCAAGAGCAATTTTTGTGTTTTATATTAGTTTCAATAATCGGTGCATCATTTCAATTATTGGTATCTAGAGCATATTCTTGTGTTTTATGTATAGCATAATTTGAGGGGGAGTTTTCTCCTCCCTATATTTTTGTTAATAGCCTATTTGTTTTGTCATCATCAAAAAGGGGGAGATTGTTGGCCCAAGAGGTTACACTCTCCAATTGTTTTGTGTTTTGATGATGACAAACCAAATTAGAGCTATTTGGTACTAACAAGTTTGTTAAGATGAGTTTCAGGTTTGTACCATGTTTAGAGACCATTCGCTTAGCTATTGCAAGAACTTCTAAGTTCCACCAAGCAAGGAAGGCAAATTGCACATCAAGGAAGGATCATAGAAGAGAAGGCACTAGCAAGGCATTGGATGGCTCATTGACTTGGAGATAGCTCAAGAAGTCTTCATGTAATTTGTTTTTCAGTTTATAGTAGTGGTTTTCTAGTGGACAGGTTTGAAGCTTTATCACACACTTTTGCGCACATGCTCATTTAAAATAATTTCTTATAAAATATTGAAAATATTTGCATACAAGTTTTTGCCTACAGATACATCTTTATATTTATACTATTCCCTGTTCAAAAGTATTTTTGTTAAAATCAAAATTCTTCATGATTATTGTGATGAACCGGGACATCGAAGTCATGATGGTCTGACCAGTCGACCGCAGTCCCAGAGGCACGTATCAGTGTGCAGTCTGCCGGTCGACCGGGGCGGTCGACCGAGATAATTGCTCACACGTTTTCTCAGTCGACCGGGTCGGGACCGAATGATAACGGTCAAATTTTAACTAGCGGTCGACCGCACGGTCGACCGAGCTAGCCGTTGAACAGTAACGGGCAGATTTTAAGTGAGCTGTTTATTTTTGTCTTTTGTGTTTAAAAATTCGTTTAAGGATATATCTTGATCTAATTACCTCCTAAACATCAGTAAATGTTTTATCCTTTAACCCTAGCCCTCTTTAAATAGGGGTGTTTGGGGAGAATTGTAACAATAATTTTGCTAATTCAAAAGTTTAAGGCTTTAAAGTTCTATGGTTTTTGTGCTAAATTCTCTCATTTTCAAAGGTTTTCAAGAGTTTTTTCTGATTTAATCTTCCAAACCATTGAAGAATCCATTATCTTAAGTTTGTAATCTAATGTGTTTGTTGAGAGATTTGTGGTTTGAACTATTAGGTGATTGTAATTGAGGAGTTGGGTACTCCGGTTGTAATTGTTCTTTGTGATAGTGGAAGTAGCTAGAATCCTTCTGGGGAAGGCGGGGAGTAGAGCTGGGTGTTCGAACCTCGATAACATATCCTTGTGTTTGCGATTGGTTTACTTTCTTGCACTCATACTATACTTGCTCTTATTCTTGCTCATCATAATCATTGTCATATTTACTTGCTCCAATCTTGTGACCTATGTGGTAACTTTGCTTTAATTTCTCATTTTGAACCCAAAGGCATTCTCGAAGCCGAGACGGACCCATATTGGTTGCTTGCCATGCAAGAGGAACTCAATCAATTTGAGCGCAACCAAGTTTGGCACCTTTTTCCTAAGCCCCATGATAGACCAATAATTGGTACTAAGTGGATCTTTAGAAACAAGATGGATGAGTCCGGAAATGTCATTAGGAATAAAGCTAGGTTAGTGGCCCAAGGTTACACTCAAGTTGGGAATTGACTTTGAGGAGACCTTTGCATCCGTAGCACGGCTTTGAAGCCATACGGATGACACTAGCTTTTGCATGTTTTAAAAATTTTAAACTTTTTCAAATGGATGTAAAAAGTGCATTTTTAAATGGTTTTATTAATGAAGAAGTTTATGTTTCTCAACCTCCCGGTTTTGTTGATCATGTTCATCCCGATTTTGTTTTAAACTTGATAAAGCTTTGTATGGATTGAAACAAGCTCCAAGAGCTTGGTATGAAAGGCTTTCTAGTTTTCTCATTTCAAATGATTTTGTAAAGGCAAAGTAGACACAACTCTTTTTACTAAGCATGTTGATAATGATATTTTAATTGTGCAAATTTATGTTGATGATATAATTTTTGGATCTACTAATGAGCTTTTATGCAAGGATTTTGAGAAAGTCATGCAACTTGAATTTGAAATGTCTTCAATGGGTGAGCTCAATTTCTTCCTTGGACTCCAAATCAAGCAATTGCAAGACGGAACCTTCATTAACCAAGCCAAGTACGCAAAGGAGCTAGTAAAGAAGTTTGGGCTTGAAGGATCAAAGGCTTGCAACACTCCAATGGCAACTACAACCAAGCTTGATAAGGACGAACAAGGTAAAAATGTGATATTAAATTATATAGAAGCATGATAGGAAGTCTTTTATATTTGACGGCAAGTAGGCCGGATATCATGTTTAGTGTGTGTCTTTGTGCTAGATTTCAATCGTGTCCTAAAGAGTCTCATCTTATTGCGGTAAAACGCATTATTCGTTATATTAAGGGCACTATTGGAATGGGTCTTTGGTATCCGAAAACTAGAGATTTTTCAATGACTAGCTATTCGGATGCCGACTATGCGGGTTGTAGAGTAGATAGAAAGAGTACTAGTGGGACATGTCAATTTCTTGGTAATTGTCTTGTTTCATGGTCCTCTAGGAAACAAAATTTCGTAGCTCTCTCAACCGCCGAGGCGGAGTATGTTGCCGCGGGGGCTTGTTGTGCACAAGTCCTTTGGATGAAACATACTCTCCTTGATTTTGATTTGCACTTTGATCATATAAAAATATTTTGTGATAATACTAGTACTATACACATGACCAAAAATGCAAATCAACATAGTAAGACCAAGCACATTGAGATTAGATATCACTTTCTTAGAGATCATTTTGAGAAAGGTGATATAGATATTGATTATGTTTCCACGGATTTACAACTAGCCGAATTTTCACTAAACCTCTGATTTTGCTAGATTTTCGTTTATTTGTGGAGAACTTAATGTTTGTATTATTGAATAGACATGTTTTTCATAACCCTTTTTGATGTATGACAAAAAGGGGGAGAATAAGTTTACATGACAAAAATAAGTTCATTTGGTCTTGGTTCCATATGAATTTATATGCTTTAATTTTAAAGATTTGTTTATGAGTTTTATGTTATGTAGAGTTTTGAATCATGTATTCTAGTGTTTTAGTTGTTTGGTATTTTTGGTATCAAGAGCAATTTTGTGTTTTATATAGTTTCATTGTTTGATGCATCATTTCAATTATTGGTATATAGAAGATATTCTTGTGTTTTATGTATAGCATAATTTGAGGGGGAGTTTTCTCCTCCCTATATTTTTGTAATAGCCTATTTGTTTTGTCATCATCAAAAAGGGGGAGATTGTTGGCCCAAGAGGTTACACTCTCCAATTGTTTTGTGTTTTGATGATGACAAACCAAATTAGAGCTATTTGGTACTAATAAGTTTGTTAAGATAAGTTTCAGTTTTGTACCATGTTTAGAGACCATTTGCTTAGCTATTGCAAGAACTTCTAAGTTCCACCAAGCGAGGAAGGCAAATTGCACATCAAGGAAGGATCATAGAAGAGAAGGCACTAGCAAGGCATTGGATGGCTCAAAGACTTGAAGATAGCTCAAGAAGTCTTCATGTAATTTGTTTTTCAGTTTATAGTATGTTAAAGAATAGTGGATAGGTTTGAAACTCTATCACACACGTTTTTGCGCACATGCTCATTCCAAAATAATTTCTTATAAATTATACAAAAATATTTGCATACAAGTTTTTGCCTACAGATATATATTATGTTTTATACTATTCCCTGTTCAAAAGTATTTGTGTTAAAATCAAAATCCTCTTTGTTTTCTTTCTTAAAATTGATTTTTGACCTGATTCGGTCGACCGGGACAGTCGACCGAGTCTGTGTCAGTCTGGTCCGGTCGACCGGACCAGTCGACCGCAGTTCTGGCAGAGGCACGTATCAGTGTGCATGTCTGCCGGTCGACCGGGGCGGTCGACCGAGATAATATTTTGCTCACAGGTTTTCTCAGTCGACCGGGTCGGTCGACCGAATGCTTGTAACGGTCAAATTTTTTAACTAGCGGTCGACCGCACGGTCGACCGAGCTAGCCGTTGAACAGTAACGGGCAGATTTTAAGTGAGCTGTTTATTTTTGTCTTTTGTGTTTAAAAATCGTTTAAGGATATATCTTGATCTAATTACCTCCTAAACATCAGTAATTATGTTTTATCCTAAACCCTAGCCCTCTCCCTAAATAGGGGTGTTTGGGGAGAGATTTGTTACAACAATTATTGCTAAAAATTCAAAAGTTTAAGGCTTTCAAAGTTTTTGGTTTTTGTGCTAAATTCTCTCATTTTCTGAAGGGTTTTCAAAAGTTTTTCTCTGATTTCAATTTCTTTTCCTTACACACAAAGAGCTTCAATTCTACTCATTATTCTCTAAGGACCTTTGTAAGGGAAGAGATTTTTGAAAGAGAGAGTTTGTGGTCTTGTGACTACTCAGATATTCTTGTGATTGTAATTGAGGAGTTGGGTACTCCGGTTGTAATTGTTCTTTGTGTTAGTGGAAGTAGCTAGAATCCTTCTGGGGAAGGCGGGGAGTAGAGCTGGGTGCTCGAACCTCGATAACATATCCTTGTGTTTGCGATTGGTTTACTTTCTTGCACTCTTTTACTATACTTGCTCTTATTCTTGCTCATCATAATCATTGTCATATTTACTTGCTTGCATTCATCTATGAAACTTGATTGTTGTAGCTTTAAAATTTTAATTTGCCCCGTGATTAGCATTGTCACCTATTCACCCCCCCTCTAGGTGACTTTTCATCCCCAATATTTTATTGGGTTCGGGTTATAACCGAACCCAATACAACAGCAGCAGCAGCAGCAGCTCTTGCTGCTGCTGCTGTGAAAGGCCGGCCAGCCCTGCTGGCCGGCAGCAGGAGGGCCCTGCCGGCGGCGGTCCCGGCGCCGGCGGCGCGACCGTCAGGGCCGGGGGGAAAAGAGAGAGAGGTAGAGATAGAGAGAGGGATATAAAAGGAGAGGAGAGAAGGGGGCAGGGGCTGGCCACCGCCAGCCCGCCCGCGCCGTCTCGCGATACCGGGCGACACCGGTTTGGCCGGATTTTTGATAAATAGAAAAATCCCCAAAAATAACCGAACGTAGAAAATACGATTCTAAGATATAAGGTGAAAGCAGATTTTCAAAATACCACTCCGTTTGCGAATTAAAAATCGTAGAGCCGATCATCGGTATCGGTCGACACCGACTACGGAGATTTTCCAAAAAATCCAGAAAAATTTCAAAAAATCCTGAAAATTTTTGAAAGCACACCTAGAGGGGGGTGAATAGGTGTAAGTGCTAATCTAGAGACTAAATGTGCTAAATGCGGAAGCTAATGCAAATTTTGCAACACACTTAATACAATGCACAAGTGTAGCCGAATTCCCCGTGAAGGGCCCTGGACTAACTCCTCTTGATTCCCCTTGAATGAGTTGAGGTGCTATGTGAAGCTCTTGTGGTTAAGTATAAGTGAGGCACACAAAACAACCAAGCATACACAAGATATAGCAATATGAAATATGCAAGGTACAATGCAAGCAATGTATGATATGAATAATGAATGATGCTTTGCACAAATAAATGAGAGAGAGAGAGAGAGAGAGTTGAGAGACAATGGATCAAACGCAAAGGTAAAGATATGTTTCGAGGTTCGGCCCCTGGCTCTACATCCCCGCCTTCACCACCGTGAAGGATTTCCAATCCACTATCTCCCACCGAGGGAACCTCCACCGAGGAGGATTTGTTACAACATAGGAGTACCGAACTCCTCTCTCAAACACCGCCTCACAACCGAGGGGTAGGCCCGTAGCCAATACAACAACACAAACACCTCTACCGAAGAGGGTTACAAACCAAACTCCACCTCTCACTAGAGGGAGCAAACCACAAGCCTCAACTCTACCAAAGAGGGAGCAAACACCAACCCAAATCAACCTCACCAAGAGGGATATAAGAAATCAAGGGGTTTACAACAAGTGGTATATCTCAACCACAAACCTCTTTCCTTTTTCCACAAACAAAGATCCTAAATAGAATAGGATAGAAGATAAGCTCAAGTGTGAAAAACAAAGTGTTTTGATCAAAGAAAATCTCTTGGAAAAATACCAAATTGATATAGAAATGAAGAACAAGAAATCAATTCCCAAAACTTATTTTCTTTGAAAATAACAAAAAACACTTAAAAATAAACAAGATGAATCTTTTTGCTCTTTAAACTCTTTAAAAACTTCTTTTAAAACCAGAGAGTAGGGAAAAATTAGCTCTGAAAATCTTGGTTAAAACTCCCAAGAAATGGGGTATTTATAGCCCCAAAACAAAACTAGCCGTTAGGCTGATCTGGCAGCCTGACAGGCCTAGCGGTCGGCCGGCTGGCCGACCGCCAACGGTAAAAAATCCGACCGTTGGAGCAAACCGGTCGACCGCCCGGCCGACCAAAATAAACAGAGAGCACTGGTCTCAGGTCCGGTCGGCCGCCCGGCCGACCGTCCCTGTGACTGCCAAACGTGCACAAGCTTGTGCACGTCGGTCGACCGCAAGGGTCGACCGGCCCTTGGTACGGTCGACCCGTGCGGTCGGCCGTCCTGGCCTGTCAGCCACTGTTCTGGACAGAAAACAAATGTTAAAATATCTCTAAAAATCTTTTAAGTCTTTTAAAAATACCCAAAAATAGTTTATTCATTTTGCATTGATACATAACATGTGATAAAAAGTTTGGCTCAAATATTAATCAATATGAACTATTTGTGTGTCTTATCATTTTTTATCAAAACCAAAAACTTGTATTTTATCAAACTTGATTTTTCAACACATGAATAGAGAAGTCAAAATAAGTTTGTTTAAAAGTTAAGCAGGCATGTATAAAATGAAACAACTATACATATATCAATTAAACTTGTTTTGATCAACTATTCATGAAAACCAAAAACCAAACATAAAACGTGTGTGTTTGTGCACTTGAGCATATCAACTATACTAAGCTTTACAAATGGATCTAGACACACTATCTAAACTATGGATACTTAAGTCTTCTTGACGATCTCCATCTTCAAGTAGACCCGATCCAAACTCCATCCATGGGCTAGGCAAAGTGTGATCTTGAAGCTTGAACCCTGGAATCACTTGTGAAGCTCCAAAACACCTCTTGTTGAAGCTATCACCAAACTAACATCTTGTTATAAGATCTGAGACTAAAAACACAAGAATATTAGTAAACATAACTACATGAGTTAATCATCATCAAAACTAGGGTGGAAGGCCTTTGGGCCAACAATCTCCCCTTTTTGATGATGACAAAACTCATGGAGTTATATATGCATGGATTAAGTTAAGCTTCAAAGAAGCTCCCCCTTAACTCATGCATAAAACAAATAAACATAAATATGCATGAATGATAATGCATAAACAAGATGCTCTAGATACCAATGAAATATTCAAAACAAAGCATGCTCTAGAGACCAATTAAAATTAAACAATTAAACTTAATATATGCAAAAAGACAAATATGCATATATAAAACATGTACCAATCATGCATAGAGAAAGATTATGAGTTTTATATGCATGTTAAACTCTCAAAATAATCTCCCCTTTTGTCAATCATCAACAAAGGGGTAAAAACCAAAACAAAACAAAATCTTCTCCCCCTTTTTAATGCAAAGAAACAACAAAAGGGTAAAAAAATAATAAAAACAATGTTCTCCCCTTTTTGTCTAAAACAAAAAAAAAATATCAATAAGGGTTTAATAACAAATCATAATATGTACACTCAAATATGATACCAATTGAAACTTATATGTCAAGGAAGGGCATCTTGATACCAATTTAAAGTGAACATGAAACAATTAATAAATGATATATGCGATATACATTCATGAAGAGGAAGACGCTAAGTTAACTTCCCTACACATATGCATTTATGAAGAAGGATGATAAGCCCCAATTCACATAACACATATTATGTAATGCATAAGGAGAGATGTGAAGCTCCCCTTACACACGTGTATCACATAAAGAAGAGTTATCAAGCTCCTCAATACAAGATACACTCAACATGAATCTATATGTAGAAGAGATGTTAAGCTCTCCTTGCATATAGGCAACATAAATCAAAAACTTTGAATTTTTCTTTAGACAAAATTTTTATTTTTGATATCAATTTAGAAACAATGATGAGATTTATTGATACCAATTTAAACTTTATATTCTACCATAAAGCAGGGAGTGGAAATACAAATACCAATTGAAATAAGAAAATTGAATTTTCTCCCCCTTTATGAAATACTAACTAAACACAAGCATAAGCTTGTTTAAAGATATCAATTGATAAACTAAATCAATTGAAATAAAGTTGAAACTCAAGTTTTATCATAAACAAAATTTGTGCTCTAAGATATATGAATATAGTAGGTACAAACAAAACATATATGTATGAGAAATTAGATACCAATTGAAACAGATACCATTGAAATGACAACATACATACATACAAACATATGAGTATACAAGAGGATCAAAATTGATACCAATTGAAAGAGTTCAATGATACCAATTGACATAACAATAAAAGCATGGTATAACTCATATCAAAATGAAGAATATGAACTAGTTAAAATGAAAAAAAATTTGTTAACTAGTACGAAATCCTTCAAGCAAGGAATAAAAACAAATGGTTTTTCATAAAACATGAAATTCACAAAATAACTAACACTCATAATCAATGAAGCATACAATGACTCATGAAAACAAAACATGAGTAAATAAGAAGGGTGAGTGCATCATCAAAATGTGAGGATCATGATTATGAAAATATTCAATTAAGCTCAAAATTCCTTGAGGCATGGAAACATCAAAACTTATTTAATCTTCAAGGTATATGTATGTTCTATACAAACTAAAGTATACATACATATCCAAACACAACGAGTCCACTAAGATATATGCATGAAGGCACGTGGCTCAAAAAGGATATATATGTATAAACAATAATTTGGATAAAATAGACATATACATGAAGTTAAATAAATAAACACACAACAAAAACCAAAAATGGGAATACAAGTTAAAATGTATGAATCATCAAAACTAGACTATACTAACACATCTAATGGGTTCAAATATGCATTCAAGCTCAAACATATATAGATTTATTTGTGGCCCGTAATATGTACAAGTATAAATCCTAGTGTTAATGAAAACTAACATCTAAACATGTAATCAACACATGAAGCATAAAACTAAGATATAAATCAATCATGATAAACATAAACATGATCATTATGTAAATCCACATGTTATTAGATTTATGATGTACATGATAGCTAATCAAATACGAGAACACAAAATAATAATCCATATTAAACATGGGTGTCTCAAATACTATACATGTATGTCAAGAATCTAATTAACATGGCATTTTCATACTAATCACTAAACAATGAAACATGCTATAAGCAATGAATATGAAAAGCATGTAAACAATAAATAGGAGTTAGGGATAGTTACCAAAACCTAGAAGGCAACTTTCCTTGTCTCCAAAAACTGGTGGTCCTCTCCACCAAATATCCCTTGAAAGTGATGCATCCAAAAAGGTTCTCTTTAAGCACGGAACGCATCCACTCCAAGGTACCTATACTCTCACGTCATGTGAGAGCCCACACCTACATCAAATAAAGGAGGGGTGGTCTTTGGTACCCATATCTTCTTGGGTCCATGGGGGTTAGTACCTTCTCTAACCCAAACAAACTTATTTGCTAAATTTACATTATATAATCTATCAAAGCAAAATTTATCAAGGTGGCCCTTACGTCCACAATGTGTACATGTGTACACATGAGCATTCATAGTGTGATGTGTCCGTGAGGAGCATGTGTATGCCGTGTATGGTGTGCATGCATAATAGATGGAACTTGTTTCTTTCGAACCAAGGATTCCAAGCGTGTATGATTCATGGCACATTGGCTCATAGTGGAGCCCAAACAATTCATTTTCTTCTTAATTAAATTTATATCATTTTCAATCAAAGAAGAAGTGGAGCATGCAATGGGAGGAGTGTGTGAAACTACCCTAGCATGGCAAACATGTGCATCAATTTTATTTTGCAAAATAATATTTTTCTCTAAACAAACATTTAAATCATTTGAAATTGAGGCAATTTTCATTTTTAAGGAACATTCTCTTTTAAAACAAATCAACTTTGAAGATAAAAACTCATTTTTCTTCAAACATCATCACAATCATTTTTAGATTTTAAAAATTCATTTTCTTTTAGGGCAAGGTCTAGTTGAGATCTCAATGAATCCCTTTCATTATAGACCTCAACCTTCTCTTGCAAAACATTGTTAAGTCTAGAATGTAAAACTTATATTCCTTTTCAAGGCCTAGACTTTTCTTTTCAAAATCTTTATTTTTCAATCAATTTTCACAAACAATAGATAGTTCTTCATTCAAAGCATGGGGATCAACATAATCAACACATGAAGAACTAGCATCAAAACTATCTAGTTGAGATTCCGAATGTACCTCAAGGGAGTCATTCCCTTGGACCATGAAGCATTGTGAGTCGGATTCTCACTAGATTCCTCCGGTTGGATTAGCAATTGAAGCTTGGAGGTTGTGGTGGTTGTCAACATATTCCACACTGCAAATGCGGAATGAAAGTTAGAAACACGTATAAGATGATCTTTAGATAATGTGCTTCTAATGGCCTCAAGGGCTTGTGCATTGGCCCCTATATGATTGCGATTTTCAAGATAGCATTTCTTGATGGCCGCAAGGAAAACATGTAAGCCTAGGGTTTGGAGGTATATGGACATCCTAGTCTTCCAAACAAGAATGTTGGAAGCATCATACATAGGTGGGGTCATGAAGTTCATGGTAAACTATATGTATGCAAACAAGCAAATGCAAACAAGAGATTAGCAAACAATTGGATCTTACTCCTAGGATGTTAAGCCTAAGTATCAGGAGCGTAGGCTCTGATACCAATTGAAAGCACACCTAGAGGGGGGTGAATAGGTGTAAGTGCTAATCTAGAGACTAAATGCGCTAAATGCGGAAGCTAATGCAAATTTTGCAACACACTAATACAAACCACAAGTGTAGCCGAATTTCCCGTGAAGGGCTCTGGACTAACTCCTCTTGATTCCCCTTGAATGGGTTGAGGTGCTATGTGAAGCTCTTTGGTTAAGTATAAGTGAGGCACACACAAACAATCAAGCATACACAAGATATAGCAATATGAAATATGCAAGGTACAATGCAAGCAATGTATGATATGAATAATGAATGATGCTTTGCATAATAAATGAGAGAGAGAGTTGAGAGACAATGGATCAAACGCAAAGGCAAAGATATGTTTCGAGGTTCGAGCCCCTAGCTCTACATCCCGCCTTCACCACCGTGAAGGATTTCCAATCCACTATCTCCCATCGAAGGAACCTCCACCGAGGAGGATTTGTTACAACACTAGGAGTACCGAACTCCTCTCTCAAACACCACCTCACAACCGAGGGGTAGACCCGTAGCCAATACAACAACCACAAACACCTCTACCGAAGAGGGTTACAAACCAAACTCCACCTCTCACTAGAGGGAGCAAACCATAAGCCTCAACCTCTACCAAAGAGGGAGCAAACACCAATCCAAATCAACCTCACCAAGAGGGATACAAGAAATCAAGGGGTTTACAACAAGTGGTATATCTCAACACAAACCTCTTTCCTTTTTCCACAAACAAAGATCCTAAATAGAATAGGATAGAAGATAAGCTCAAGTGTGGAAAACAAAGTGTTTTGATCAAAGAAAATCTCTTGGGAAAATACCAAATTGATATAGAAATGAAGAATAAGAAATCAATTCCCAAAAACTTATTTCTTTGAAAATAAAAAAACACTTAAAAACAAACAAGATGAATCTTTTTGCTCTTAAACTCTTTTAAAAACTTCTTTTAAAACCAGAGAGTAGGGAAAAATTAGCTCAGAAAATCTTGGTTAAAACCCCAAGAAATGGGGTATTTATAGCCCCAAAACAAAACTAACCGTTAGGCTGATCTGGCAGCCTGATAGGCCTAGCGGTCTGCCGGCCGGCCGATCGCCAACGGTCAAAAATCCGACCGTTGGAGCAAACCGGTCGACGCCCGGCCGACCGAAATAAACAGAGAGCACTGCTCTCAGGTCCGGTCGGCCGCCCGGCCGACCGTCCCTGTGACTGCCAAACGTGCACAAGCTTGTGCACGTCGGTCGACCGCAAGGGTCGACCGGCCCTTGGTACGGTCGACCCGTGCGGTCGGCCGTCCTGGCCTGTCAGCCACTGTTCTGGGACAGAAAACACATGTTAAAATATTTCTAAAAATCTTTTAAGTCTTTTTAAAAATACCCAAAAATAGTTTTATCATTTTGCATTGATACATAAACATGTGATAAAAAGTTTGGCTCAAATATCAATCAATATGAACTATTTTTGTGTCTTATCATTTTTACCAAAAACCAAAACTTGTATTTTATCAAACTTGATTTTTCAACACATGAATAGAGAAGTCAAAATAAGTTTGTTTAAAAGTTAAGCAGGCATGTATAGAATGAAACAACTATACATATATCAATTAAACTTGTTTTGATCAACTATTCATGAAAACCAAAAACCAAACATAAAACGTGTGTGTTTGTGCACTTGAGCATATCAACTATACTAAGCTTTACAAATGGATCTAGACACACTATCTAAACTATGGATACTTAAGTCTTCTTGACGATCTCCATCTTCAAGTAGACCCGATCCAAAACTCCATCCATGGGCAAGACAATGTATGATCTTGAAGCTTGAGCCCTGGAATCACTTGTGAAGCTTCCAAAACACCTCTTGTTGAAGCTATCACCAAACTAACATCTTTTTATAAGATCTGAGACTAAAAACACAAGAATATTAGTAACATAACTACATGAGTTAATCATCATCAAAACTAGGGTGGAAGGCTTTTGGGCCAACAATCTCCCCCTTTTGATGATGACAAAACTCATGGAGTTATATATGCATGGATTAAGGTTAAGCTTCAAAGAAGCTCCCCCTTAACTCATGCATAAAACAAATAAACATAAATATGCATGAATGACAATGCATAAACAAGATGCTCTAGATACAAATGAAATATTCAAAACAAAGCATGCTCTAGAGACCAATTAAAATCAAACAATTAAACTTAATATATGCAAAACACAAATATGCATATATAAAACATGTACCAATCATGCATAGAGAAAGATTATGAGTTTTATATGCATGTTAAACTCTCAAATAATTCTCCCCCTTTTTGTCAATCATCAACAAAGGGGTAAAAAACCAAAACAAAACAAAATCTTCTCCCCCTTTTTAATACAAAGAAACAACAAAAGGGTAAAAAACAATAAAAACAATGTTCTCCTCTTTTTTGTCTAAAACAAAAAAAATATCAATAAGGGGTTAATAACAAATCATAATATGTACTCTCAAATATGATACCAATTGAAACTTATATGTCAATGAAGGGCATCTTGATACCAATTTAAAGTGAACATGAAAAATTAATAAATGATATATGCGATATACATTCATGAAGAGGAAGAAGCTAAGTTAACTTCTCTACACATATGCATTATATGACGAAGGGATGATAAGCCCCAATTCACATAACACATATTATGTAATGCATAAGGAGAGATGTGAAGCTCCCCTTACACACGTGCATCACATAAAAAAGAGTTATCAAGCTCCTCAATACAAGCTACACTCAACATGAATCTATATGTAGAAGAGATGTTAAGCTCTCCTTGCATATAGGCCACATAAATCAAAAACTTTGAATTTTTCTTTAGACAAAATTTTTATTTTTGATATCAATTTTGAAACAATGATGAGATTTATTGATACCAATTTAAACTTTATATTCTACCATAAAGCAAGGGAGTGGAAATACAAATACCAATTGAAATAAGAAAATTGAATTTTCTCCCCCTTTATGAAATACTAACTAAACACATGCATAAGCTTGTTTAAAGATATTAATTGAAAAACTAAATCAATTGAAATAAAGTTGAAATTCAAGCTTTATCATAGACAAAAATTGTGCTCTAAGATATATGAATATAGTAGGAGCTTTGTCATAAACAAAATTTATGCTCTAAGATATATGAATATAGTAGGCACAAACAAAACATATATGTATGAGAAATTAGATACCAATTGAAACTGATACCATTGAAATGACAGCATACATACATACAAACATATGAGTATACAAGAGGATCAAAATTGATACCAATTGAAAGAGTTCAATGATACCAATTGACATAACAATAAAAGCATGGTATAATTCATATTAAAATGAAGAATACGAACTAGTTAAAATATAAAAAATTTATTAACTAGTACGAAATCCTTCAAGTAAGGAATAAAAACAAATGATTTTTCATATAACATGAAATTCACAAAATAACTAACACTCATAATCAATGAAGCATACAATGACTCATGAAACAAAACATGAGTAAATAAGAAGGTGAGTGCATCATCAAAAATGTGAGGATCATGATTATGAAAATATTCAATTAAGCTCAAAATTCCTTGAGGCATGGAAACATCAAAACTTATTTAATCTTCAAGGTATATGGATGTTCTATACAAACTAAAGTATACATACATATCCAAACACAACGAGTCCACTAAGATATATGCATGAAGGCACGTGGCTCAAAAAGGATGTATATGTATAAACAATAATTTGGATAAAATAGACATATACATGAAGTAAATAAATAAACACACAACAAAAACCAAAAATGGGAATACAAGTTAAAATGTATGAATCATCAAAACTAGACTATACTAGCACATCTAATGGGTTCAAATATGTATTCAAGCTCAAACATATATAGATTTATTTGTGGCCCATAATATGTACAAGTATAAATCCTAGTGTTAATGAAAACTAACATCTAAACATGTAATCAACACATGAAGCATAAAACAAGATATAAATCAATCATGATAAACATAAACATGATCATTATGTAAATCCGCATGTTATTAGATTTATGATGTACATGATAGCTAATCAAATAGGAGAACACAAAATAATAATCCATATTAAACATGGGTGTCTCAAATACTATACATGTATGTCAAGAATCTAATTAACATGGCATTTTCATACTAATCACTAAACAATGAAACATGCTATAAACAATGAATATGAAAAGCATGTAAACAATAAATAGGAGTTAGGGATCGTTATCAAAACCTAGAGGGCAACTTTCCTTGTCTCCAAAATATGGTGGTCCTCTCCACCAAATATCCCTTGAAAGTGATGCATCCAAAAAGTTCTCTTTAAGCACGGAACGCATCCACTCCAAGATACCTATACTCTCACGTCATGTGAGAGCCCACACCTACATCAAATAAAGGAGGGGTGGTCTTTGGTACCCATATCTTCTTGGGTCCATGGGGGTTAGTACCTTCTCTAACCCAAACAAACTTATTTGCTAAATTTACATTATGTAATCTATCAAAGCAAAATTTAGCAAGGTGGCCCATACGTCCACAATGTGTACATGTGTACACATGAGCATACATAGTTCGATGGTGTCCGTGAGGAGCATGTATATGCCGTGTATGGTGTGCATGCATAATAGATGGAACTTGTTTCTTTCGAACCAAGGATTCCAAGCGTGTATGGTTCATGGCACATTGGCTCATAGTGGAGCCCAAACAATCCGTTTTCTTCTTAATTAAATTTATATCATTTTCAATCAAAGAAGAAGTGGAGCATGCAATGGGAGGAGTGTGTGAAACTACCCTAGCATGGCAAACATGTGCATCAATTTTATTTTGCAAAATAATATTTTTCTCTAAACAAACATTTATATCATTTGAAATTGAAACAATTTTCATTTTTAAGGAAACATTCTCTTTTAAAACAAAATCAACTTTTGAAGATAAAAACTCATTTTTCTTCAACACATCATCACAATCATTTTTAGATTTTAAAAATTCATTTTCTTTTAGGGCAAGGTCTAGTTGAGATCTCAATGAATCCCTTTCATTATAGACCTCAACCTTCTCTTGCAAAACATTGTTAAGTCTAGAATGGAAACTTATATTTTCCTTTTCATGGCCTAGACTTTTCTTTTTCAAAATCTTATATTTTTCAATCAATTTTTCACAAATAATAGATAGTTCTTCATTCAAAGCATGGGGATCAACATAATCATCACATGAAGAACTAGCATCAAAACTATCTAGTTGAGATTCCGAATGTACCTCAAGGGAGTCATTCCCTTGGACCATGAAGCATTGTGAGTCAGATTCTCCACTAGATTCCTCCGGTTGGATTGGCAATTGAAGCTTGGAGGTGGTGGTGCTTGTCAACATATTCCACACTGCAAATGCGGAATGAAAGTTAGAAACACGTATAAGATGATCTTTAGATAATGTGCTTCTAATGGCCTCAAGGGCTTGTGCATTGGCCCCTATATGATTGCGATTTTCAAGATAGCATTTCTTGGTGGCCGCAAGGAAAACATGTAAGCCTAGGGTTTAGAGGTATATGGACATCCTAGTCTTCCAAACAAGAATGTTGGAAGCATCATACATAGGTGGGGTCATGAAGTCCATGGTAAACAATATGTGTGCAAACAAGCAAATGCAAACAAGAGATTAGCAAACAATTGGCTCTTACTCCTAGGATGTTAAGCCTAAGTATCAGGAGCGTAGGCTCTGATACCAATTGAAAGCACACCTAGAGGGGGGTGAATAGGTGTAAGTGCTAATCTAGAGACTAAATGTGCTAAATGCGGAAGCTAATGCAAATTTTGCAACACACTTAATACAACACACAAGTGTAGTCGAATTCCCCGTGAAGGGCTCTGGACTAACTCCTCTTGATTCCCTTGAATGGGTTGAGGTGCTATGTGAAGCTCTTGTAGTTAAGTATAAGTGAGGCACACACAACAACCAAGCATACACAAGATATAGCAATATGAAATATGCAAGGTACAATGCAAGCAATATATGATATGAATAATGAATGATGCTTTGCACAAATAAATGAGAGAGAGAGTTGAGAGACAATGGATCAAACGCAAAGGCAAAGATATGTTTCGAGGTTTGAGCCCCTAGCTCTACATCCCCGCCTTCGCCACCGTGAAGGATTTCCAATCCACTATCTCCCACCGAGGGAACCTCACCGAGGAGGATTTGTTACAACACTAGGAGTACCGAACTCCTCTCTCAAACACCACCTCACAACCGAGGGGTAGGCCCGTAGCCAATACAACAACCACAAACACCTCTACCGAAGAGGGTTACAAACCAAACTCCACCTCTCACTAGAGGGAGCAAACCATAAGCCTCAACCTCTACCAAAGAGGGAGCAAACACCAACCCAAATCAACCTCACCAAGAGGGATACAAGAAATCAAGGGGTTTACAACAAGTGGTATATCTCAACCACAAGCCTCTTTCCTTTTTCCACAAACAAAGATCCTAAATAGAATAAGATAGAAGATAAGCTTAAGTGTGAAAAACAAAGTGTTTTGATTAAAGAAAATCTCTTTGGAAAATACCAAATTGATATAGAAATGAAGAACAAGAAATCAATTCCTAAAAACTTATTTTCTTTGAAAATAACAAAACACTTAAAAACAATCAAGATGAATCTTTTTGCTCTTTAAACTCTTTTAAAAACTTCTTTTTTAAACCAGAGAGTAGGAAAAAATTAGCTCAGAAAATCTTGGTTAAAACCCCAAGAAATGGGGTATTTATAGCCCCAATAAAACTAGCCGTTAGGCTGATCTGGCAGCCTGACAGGCCTAGCGTCGGTCGGCCGGCCGGCCGACCGCCAACGGTCAAAAATTCGACCGTTGGAGCAAACTGGTCGACCGCCCGGCTGACCGAAATAAACAGAGAGCATAGCTCTCAGGTCCGGTCGGCCGCCCGGCCGACTGTCCCTGTGACTGCCAAACGTGCACAAGCTTGTGCACGTCGGTCGACCGCAAGGGTCGACCGGCCCTTGGTACGGTCGACCCGTGCGGTCGGCCGTCCTGGCCTTCAGCCACTGTTCTGTGACAGAAAACACATGTTAAAATATTTCTAAAAATCTTTTATGTCTTTTTAAAAATACCCAAAAATAGTTTTTTCATTTTGCAATGATACATAAACATGTGATAAAAAGTTTGGCTCAAATATCAATCAATATGAACTATTTTTGTGTCTTATCATTTTTACCAAAAATCAAAACTTGTATTTTATCAAACTTGATTTTTCAACACATGAATAGAGAAGTCAAAATAAGTTGTGTTAAAAGTTAAGCAGGCATGTATAAAATGAAACAACTATACATATATCAATTAAACTTGTTTTGATCAACTATTCATGAAAACTAAAAACCAAACATAAAACGTGTGTGTTTGTACACTTGAGCATATCAACTATACTAAGCTTTACAAATGGATCTAGACACACTATCTAAATTATGGATACTTAAGTCTTCTTGACGATCTCCATCTTCAAGTAGACCCGATCCAAAACTCCATCCATGGGCTAGGCAATGTGTGATCTTGAAGCTTGAGCCCTGGAATCACTTGTGAAGCTTCCAAAACACCTCTTGTTGAAGCTATCACCAAACTAACATCTTCTTATAAGATCTGAGACTAAAAACACAAGAATATTAGTAAACATAACTACATGAGTTAATCATCATCAAAAATAGGGTGGAAGGCCTTTGGGCCAACAAATTTCAAATATTAGAAAATGATTTTAAAACTGAAGTCAGCTCAGTCAGACTACCACGAAGGTCAAATCAATTTTGTACGTTGTATCGCGTACTGATACAGTGATACGTACACCGGGAATCAGGGGGTTACATTTCTCCCCACCTTACAAAAATTTCGTCCTCGAAATTTCAAATCAGGTGTGAGAATAATATTTTCAATCCCAGAGCCTAAATGTTACGGGTCCACGACACTTCCGCTGCGAACTCTGCTATCTCTAAGGACCTCAGAATGGAGAAGTATGGTAGTAAACTAACACTAACGGATTGGAAGCAATAAGATGCAAAGAAAGCGAGAAGGAAATCAGATATTCTGGTGGACAACTGTAAGTAAGAAAGGGATACAAACGAGTCAAGACAGAAATTGTCAAGGTCATGGTATTCTTGTACTCGTTGCTGGAATCCCCAAATTCAGATAAGACGAGCAGCTTGAATCTGAATCTGATTGTACTGTTGGTAAGAGCCCGAGTATTGACCCAGGTGGTTACCCACACCAGGTGTGAACCTAGGCTCTGATACCACTCTGTAACGCCCCGATTCTAAAGATACGGAGACGTTATGGCGACGTACATACGCAGGGCGGAAAACCCTCACGTACGTACGCTAAGCCTCAGTACAATAATAACCTCCATCAATACCTGAGTTCCAGCATGAAATAAGTACAAGAATACCTGTAGAAAGAGGTGAGTGATCATAACAGATAGAAAAACTGGGAGGAATATGATAACATAAATAAAACACAACAATACCTATGAATGATCTCGATGAAGAGTCTCCTATGTGATCCAAGGCACTATCTGATGATATGGTAACTCAGATCTCCAACCTGGGCATGCAAACCCAGGGTCGTCAGAAAGCGACCTAGTGAGTGATAAAATGAAGGAGGCAATAATATGTACTATAATAATACAAGCACAATAATAATAGATAAGACATGCTGTTGTAATAATGATACCATATCCTAAGCATATAATAAGCATATAAGTAGCAGCAGGAGTATCTAAACATGAAAGATACAAGCATGTTATCTTTAATACCATCACTACCTAGCCGGTTATCATCAGGTCAGGTCTATGGTCGTATCCAGTTTATATCATAAATAATGTTGTTTAGGTGATGTAATAGAAATGAACATGCTAGTGGAGACGTGATAGAAGTGAACATGCAGATGGGCATATGCAAGATAACCATCATACGGTGTGGTGCATAGACAGTAGTGATGTCTGCAAGGTATACAGAAAACAGAATAAATGCAATGCAGAGTATATGCATCCATGAATAGCAAATACGACATCGAGTGTAATAAATATAAGAACATGTAACAAGGTATACAGGTGATATGATTATGGATAACATATCAGGAATGGTAACAAATAGAAAGAGAAAATAATATACATGAGTCGAGTATGTCATGTGATTTATACAATAATAACAATCAGCATCACCTGGTATTTTAATCAATCTCTTCCAGTGTCCCATACCACTGGCAGTTCATACTGGAGCCCGCACTCCAGTCGAACCCATCCGGACATGGCCTACGGGTACCATTATCCAAACGAGAGAGTGACCAAATAACAAGTGTTCCCGACGTCACTATTGTGTATACTATTTTATTATGTTAATTGGAAACCCGTGGTCGAGGAGTTCTTATCGGATAGGTGTATCCCGTGCATACCCGAGATCACGGCCTTAAACGGACCCCGGCTGCTGAGACCAGGGCCCTCCGCTAAGAGGGGAGCACGAATCAAGTAACGGAGCTCATGGAGCTATTGGTAGGCAGCACTACCGTCCCCTGCAGTGGGACTAACAATATGGATCCAGTACATCACCCGATAAGATCTAATCAACCATCAAGTCTCCCTCATACCCCAGTTAGCTTTATGATCTGATATGTCAAGTATACAATGTAACAAGAACAAATAAGTACATGATACGGGTAACATGATAACTGGACCTGAGCTCTATTGATAGCATAGAACAATATAACAGGAAACGAGAACAATATAACGGGAACAATATAACGGGAATCGGGAACAATAGATGTGGGATTCCACATATCGCATATCAACAGCTCTCATGTCCAGTAACGGGAATATCGATATCAGTAACGGGAATCAATCAGAGAACATGAATATGGGAATAACATGGAACAATAATACATGTAATAGGAACAGGGATCCATATGATAAGAATAGAGAAACCATATATGCATGTGTAACAGGGATATGGAAACATGACATGCATGTGTAACAGTGATATGTAAACATGACATAACGATAACACTAATATGAAATGCGGTAGTCCGTGCATTGGTCTCTCCGTGTACCAGTGGAACATCTATGTGTAGCAATAATCTGTGTAATATCTCTGTGATAGTGCATGTAATAACAGTGATCAGTACATCCATGTAACGAGGATATCAATCTAACATGACGGTATTCAGGGTACTAGTGTATCCATATATCAGTAGGTCACACACATGCAGCACTAGTGTCGTGAATCTTAGTATCTATGTAATGGTGAGACGTGTACATGAAACTACATGAAAGCTACATGAAATACCGATATCCAGTGTAACCGATATCTACATGCGCTACGGTGCTTAGTGTACCAGTGGGTCGATAAGGGTGACAGTGGAATGGTGTCAAGATCCCGTATATAATGAAGTACGCGTGTCTTGGTGTCCATGTAGCAGTAGTGTGTGACCATACTAGTTATCCATGCAGTGACAGTGTCTAGCGATCCCCGACTTGATCTTCTATCACTTATCCTCACATTAACATATTATACCGATTCTTATTACAACGTTTTAGGTAGAACATGTCTAGTGCTTAACCCATAATTACGATGTCGTAACTAAAGCAATCAAAACATGAATAAATAACTATAATTTAGAAAAGGAAAACACTCACAAACTGGTCATGGGAATGTCTCTCTCTTTCCCACGATCGCAACGGATTCAGAATCGTTCAAATCGGAGTCCGGATGCTCCCGATATCGCCCGAATACTAAATCATAACAAAAAGGGTAAATATGTAAATAACAATATTACAAACGCAAATATTGAAATGTAATAGGGGGTTTTATGAAAATTGCCTGTAATGGATTTGGATGCGGGTTTGGGCTCATAACGGGTCGGGTTTGAATCCACGACCCAAACCCATAACTTAATGTAATGGGTAACGGGTCGGGTTAAACCCAACCCCCTCCCCAATATTGTTATTGGGTTCGGGTTATACCCGAACCCAATACAACAGCAGCAGCAGCAGCTCTTGCTGCTGCTGTTGTGAACAGGCGGCGGCGCGGCCGTCAGGCTGGGGGAAAAGAGAGAGAGAGGTAGAGATAGAGAGAGGGATATAAAAGGAGAGGGAGAGAAGGGGGCAGGGGCTGGCCACCGCCAGCCCCGCCGGCGCCGCCTCGCCGATACCGGGCAACACCGGTTTGGCCGGATTTTTAATAAATTTAGAAAAATCCCCAAAAATACCCGAACATAGAAAATATGATTCTAAGATATAAGGTGAAGCAGATTTTCAAAATGCCACTCCGTTTGTGAATTAAAAATCGTAGAGCCGATTATCGGTATCGGTCGACACCGACTACGGAGATTTTCCAAAATAATCCAGAAAAATTTCAGAAAATCCTGAAAAATTTCAAATATTAGAAAATAATTTTTAAAACTGAAATCAGCTCAATCAGACTACCATGAAGGTCAAATCAATTTTGTACGTCGTATCGCGTACTGATACAGTGATACGTACACCGGGGATCAGGGGGTTACACCCCCTCTGGCCGCGCTCAGCCTCCGGCGATGCGCTGGAGGAGCGCAACCCCCGGGGCAGGGGTGGTCGTCGGACGCCAGCAGAAAGAGAAGAAGGAAAAAAGAAAAAGAAAAAGAAAAAAAAAAGAAAAAAGGAAAAAGGGGATTGATTTGAAAAGAAAGGGAGGAGATAGATTATTTAAATGAGAAATTAATGTGATAGGGGATGTGACTTGGCAGGTGATGTGATGGGGGATGGGCTGTGTCAGAGTTGACTTTGGGAAGAAAAAGAAAAAGAATGAAGGAAGAAAATAATATTATTAAAATAGGGTAAAAATTGACTGTTTCAGAATCGCTCTGAAAAATTCTCAAAAATAGAAAATATTATTTTAAGATATTAGGTGAAATCTGATTTCAAAAATTCAATATAGATTTCAAATTAAAAATCTTGGAATCTTCCGGCGGTATTAGTCGACACCAAAACCGGTGGATTTTGATAAATTCTGAAAAATCTCAAAAAAGTGATTTTAGTTAGAAAATAAGATTTTAAGAGGTAATATGAAAGCCATTTTTGAAATTCAATCCCGTTTGAAATTAAAAATTCGAGAATCAGTCAGCGATGCCGACCGACACCGGTTTTGGAGATTTTGCAAATAATTTTGAAAAACTCTAGAAAATTATGAAAAATCTAAAATATTGGAAAACAATATTTAAAACTGAAATTGGTCAAATCAGATTATTAGAAATACCAATTCGAGCAATGCACTAGGTTCGGGCCCCGGTTCAGATTAGGCTGACTCCGAGTCCACGAATCCAAATCCAATACAAAACAATCACACCAATAATCATAAAACAAAAACAAATACAAAATAAATTAAAGAAATATGTTATAAAAATCATAATAGTATCTACGTACATATTCTAGGAACGGGATGTTACATTCCATCCACCTTACAAAAATTTCGTCCTCAAAATTTTGATAAGGGGAATATGAACACAGAAGGAATAGGAATGAGGATTTATACAATCAAATATGAGTAACTGAGGGTAATTCCCACCAATCGACTGATAAACTCAAGACTGAGAGGTTTTTGCACTTCTGCCGTATATATTTTCTGACAGTGCCATAATAATACTGACCTGATGTCTGCTCTTTCGGACTGCGAAGTAAAGCTGATAAAATCCCTAGAAATCCATAGCGCTGAAATCCATAATATAATATAAAGCCCCGCATGGCATGAAGCTGTCCTTGACAAAGTATCTGTAGTACGCGTACATACTACTTCTCTGAGAATAAACCAGAATACTGAGATAAAGAAAACCCCGGTAATATTGAGCATAAATCAAGAAGACTAATAATTAAGAATTTCTGAATACTGGGCATTGCACTCTTCGAAAGACATAGCCAAGAATATAGAATAACCATGGAGAATTCTGAAGACTGACTTCTGAATGATAACCCAACTATAGATGAAACATGTAGAAGATATCTGGGCCCTTCAAGATTGGCCAAGTGGATCGTTCATAAGGATCAGGGCTATAGCTCAGATACAGCGAGAAAATCCTGTCCAGCAGATCCATGAAAGCACGTTAGGTAGGAGAATTTTGAGAAATGGGCTAGAGTGCTAAGCACTGAAGGGATAGCCAAGGACGAAACCAAGCCTAGGTGAGGCCATCGCGTAACACATTGTTCGGAAGGTAGGAGTGTACTAATATTCAGAGAGAGAGAGGGTTTAGAATCAACCTTCTATGCTCGTATGTGATGCTCAAAAACTCCAAAATGTATTCACAGATTTTCTTTACTCCTTCCGAATCACCGTCATAGCATAAGCTATTACGGGTCGATCCTCAGGGAGAGTGTGCAATAGAAGCATTCACGGTTTCAAAATTGAGTTTGTTTGAAGAAAGAAAACGAAAGTTCTTCTATGTTCAAGAAAAAAAAAATGACATAGAAAGTAGAGGAAAAATTCTTTGTGGATTTTGTTGCATAAAAAGGAAAAGGATGGAAAGGAAAATGAAATGAACTTGAATGTAGCTTGAAAAGAAAACTTTGAGAAGGGAAACTTTGAAAGACTTTAGAGAGAAAAAATCATGACTAGCTAACTCTTCTAATTTACTAACTTACTAATCTCATTGGGTGAAGCATGCCTCATGTTGATTCATCGGCAAAGGTTTGTCTTGCTTGTTTGGTCAAATATTTCCCATGTAGAGGATGAGTGATCTTCTCTGCTTGACTTGTAGCCTCATTGATTCATCGGCTCCCGAGATAGATTTTCAATGGTGGAATCAAGGATAGTCACTCAAGGACATGCTAGGGAAGAAGATACAAGATTCATTAGTCCATCATAGCCATACTCGAGCTAGCATTGAAGTAAGAAAGTTGTACTACTAATCAATAGCATAGTTAGGTGCTCCATCTCCATGTTCCATCAAGGCACTTGTTCTAAAGACAAGGCTCTAAATGAGGCACACATGAATCATATGGAATGAAAACAAGCATTTGCCAAGAATTAAAGTAACTCATCTTCATTGGGGATAATAGAGACTTGAAATTACAAGACTACAATAAAGCATCCAATGAATCACATGAATTAGCAATCACGTAAGAGTTAGTAGTTTGTAAAGTTAGAGGTTAGCTAGTCATGTTAGAGAGTTAGCTAGACATTGAAATAAAAGCACACAACAATTCATTGTAGAAGAAGATGGAATGGTAATAAAAGCTTGAAGAAAGTAAAGCACAAGAAAGTAAAGCACTAGAATGAGTAAATATGAGAAGAAAGAAGGATCAATTCTTGCATTTGAGTTGTCACCTCTCCAATTACAAGATCTCTCACTCACTCTCAAGGAGAAAGAAGATTACAAGAGCAACTAAAGAAGGCTAGAGAAAATCCCTACAATTCTCTCAAAAATACAAAGCTCTTCTCTCCTATTCTCTCCTCCCCTTTTCACAGAGGCCCTAGGGGTCTATTTATAGGCTCCAGGGGATGAGGCCCTCAAATCTCAGCCGTGGGATTAAACGCTGGCTCAACGGCCAGATGCTTGCCGCGGATCCGCGGCCAGAGCCGCGTTTTCGCGGCAGAATCTTGGTCGTTGCGTCAACGATTTCTGTTGCCATTCTGTTACTGTCCGTATGCCTCGCTGGACCTTCTAGAAAGTTGGGAATATTCGTGGACGACTCCAGACCTAGGCTTCTCTTTTGGGCTTCTTCTTTTGGGCTCTTTAATTAATCCCTTAATTCCTTGAAAATTCCTTGATTATGGGCCTTCATCTCAATTAATGGTGGACCTGAAAAAGGAGAAAGAAAAGCAATAAAAAATCTTATTTTTCTTTACATAAAGCATGATATGGAAGTGGAAAATGATGCAAAAATGAACTCCAATCACACCCCATACCTAGCTTTTGCTCGTCCCCGAGCAAAAAGAAAAAGAGAAAAAAAGTCCTAGCTAAATTATTGAACCACTTTCATAGGTGTCACGATTGCACTGAGCTTGTGCAACAAGCCTTTAAACCTCTAGATTACCCGAGAGGAGGAGTGTTGTCCCCTGAGGGTTTTCAGCGGATTGCACCCACAAAATCCAAAAGAAAAAAATGTTAGTGGAAAAAAATTATGATCCATATTTTTCAAGAATTTCCTTGATCTATCGGTTTCAGGTTACCCTAAACTTGTCATTCTTTTTATAAGTGTCTATTTAGAGTTTTGTCTTCAACTTAGGTTAAGTTTTTAAGGAATAGAGCGAAAATCGGATTTTGCATCAAGCCTAGTATATATACATCTATATATATGAGGAATTTTTCTTAGACTAGAGTTCATTTATTTACTAATATATACAATGTATATATATATATTTTTATATTTATTTATTTATTTATTTACACCTCCTTAGCTTCCTTAGGCTTTCTAATTTACCCATGTAGCGAGCCTCTTACTGATGACTCCCAAACCAGTCGGTCTTAGGGCACCAGATGAAGATACATCCCTAAGGTTCAAGGACTCGAGTAAACTAAGCCACGAATGCTAAGGACTTAACCACCTTTAGGCGTGACTGGCCATGCTTCTTAAGGCACAACTAACCAGCTTAATTAGTGGTTAAGTAATTATTTTATTCATCTATATTTTTTCTTTATTTATTATTATATATATGTGTAAATAGAATCACTAAGTCTTTGATTAATCCCTCAATATGTTTAATGTATATAATGCTAAAGAGAGAATTAAAATCTAGCTATCTTTCTTATCCTTTTTCTTAACCTAAACATCCAACAAAACTCCTCTTTTCAACTTATATTAAGAAATCTTAGTTTAGAATATCCTTAATTCCTAAGATCAAGTTTGATTCTTTAAAAATGGATCAAAAAAAATTTTTTTTAAAGGGTTTTCTAACAAGAAAAAGAAAATGAAAAATCTAAAGAAAATGAAAAATCCTAAAAAGAAAATGAAAAATCTAAAGAAAATAAAAAATCCTAAAAAGAAAATGAAAAATCTAAATAAATAAAAAATCCTAAAAAGAAAATGAAAAATCTAAGTTAGTATCTACCCCCCATACCTATCTCATGCATTGTCCCCAATGTATGCAAGATAAAGTATGCATGAAATAGGTAAAGAAACAGTGTCACCCTCGTCGTCGTTTTGGACCAGCGGTGGTACTGGGTCCAGCCGACTGTGAACGCCTAAAACCTTCCTCAATACGGTCTATCGAGACATCTGCTCCTCAACTTGCTTGTGCAGTCGACTTTGTCCCCGGAATATTTTCTTCATGCCCCGCCAAATGGTGAACATGAAGGCACGTGAATCTGTAGGGAGTCCTGTCGCCAAAAGGCAGGCTCATCCTCTTCCTCTAAACTTTCCTCTGAAGAGGACTCCACTGGCACATCTTCGGACTGGACACTAGGGGTCCAGACCACATGAAGACAACTATTATAGGAACTAGTGACCCTCTCGTGTGCTATGAATACCCTGTCGTATGCGTCAAAAACATCATCAGGTAGGAAAGTCCTACATAGACGAGTAATCAGAATAGGGTGTGAATACTTAGCACCACGTGTGCATGAGGAATTGGCAATGGTACAATGGAAGATGGTTTTGTTAATGTAGACCGTGTGCTGTCGGGTCATGAGGTCGTGTATTATTTGCAGCACAGGCCTGTTGAAAGAAGTGGTGTGGTCCAGTCCTAGAATATTGCGTTGGATCCATCGACCAACGCAATGCACATTACGAAAAGTGGTACTGGCTTTGAGCCCTCGGTCCTGTTCTATGCAGCGGGCCCCATGATGGACATGTAGTCAATGAAAGGAAGGGGGTCGCTGTGTTGTGGGTAACAGGGGACGTGAGTGAGTTCCTCGAGTAGAGGAAGTGTGATGAAAATGTCACCCATGGGCATATGAACCGCGAATTGGTATGTGTCTAAATTCACTGAAGCATGATCGATGGATTAACTAATTCAGGACTATAATATGCTTCACGATCGGAATTATCATACATAAGAGTATACCAATCCCAAGCAATATGCCCATACCCATTATGATCACTAAAAATTCTAGAATAATCTTTCTCTGCAAAAAGTGATGGTGCCATGCTAATGGATGTAAAGCAACGCAAGAGTTTAGAGAAGTAAAATGCAAATCACCCCCGGAATACGTGGGGGGAAACAAAATCCTAATTGCAGAGGGCACTCGGCAGAGAAATCAGACGATCGACACTGGATCGGGCAAGTGCAGGGAATAGCGACTGCAACAGAACTTGGCGGCGCACCAGGAGATCACAGACGACCGCGGAATTGCGGTTTTTGCCGAGGAAACGTGGCAGAGAAAAGGAGTCTGTGGTGGAGAAAAATTTGAGGGGCGGCGCTTGAGATGGTGTTTCAGATCTGAGTTTAGATCTAGGGTGAGGGGAGAGACTCGGGGTTAGATGATATTTATAGGTGGCTGAGAGAGTTGAATTCCCAAAATTACCCTAGGTTGAATTAGGTATTTACAACCCTAGGGTGGTTTAAAAGGAATTCATGAAGAGAGGGAATTCTTGGTGCCAATTAGCACCAAAGTCCACTTATTTGTAGTTATTACATTTTTATTTTTGTTTTTTTATTTTTATTTGTATTATTTACAAAAGGGGGTCCCAAGATGATATGCAGGGAAAACAGGGAAAATGTACAAATGAAATGGTCACATGTAGACTGGGTCACAAAGACCCAGTTCATGAACATCTTGTGACTCAAACTCAGTGGTAAAAAACGGCTTCAAGCGTTGACCATTGACAGTGAAAGTATTGCTATTTTTTGGATCAAGAATTTCAATGGCACCATGTGAGAAGACCTTTTGAACAGCATATGGTCCTGACCACCTAGTTTTTAATTTACCAGGGAAGAGGTGGAGTCTTGTGTTGTATAACAGAACCTTTTGTCCTGAGACAAAAATTTTTCGATGAATGGATTTATCGTGGAAGATCTTGGTTCTGTGTTTTGCTATCTGAGCGTTGTCATATGCCTCATTTCTCAGCTCTTCTAGCTCAGATATTTGCAATTTTCTCAAGGCACCGGCTTTATCCAAATCCAAGTTCAGCTGCTTTAATGCCCACATAGCTCGGTGTTCTAACTCCACAGGCAAGTGGCAGGGTTTTCCAAATACAACTCGATATGGCGACATACCAAGGACAGTCTTGTAAGCGATCCTATATGCCCATAAGGCATCAGTGAGTTTGATGGACCAGTCCTTACGATTCTGTCCAACGGTTTTCTCCAATATGAGTTTGATTTGTCTATTGGTGACTTCCACTTGCCCGTTAGTCTGAGGATGATATGCCATGGATAATTTGTGAGAAATAGAGTATTTGCGCATTAGGGCTTCAAAAGCCCGATTGCAGAAATGGCTCCCATTATCACTAATTATCGCACGGGGGGCGCCAAAGCGTGAGATGATATTTTCTCGTAAGAACTTGATGACAACTTGGTTGTCATTTGTCCTTGTTGGAACTGCTTCAGCCCATTTGGAAACATAATCTACAGCTACCAAAATGTATTGGTTTGCCATAGGACAGAGGAAAGGGTCCAATAAAGTCAATGCCCCACAGATCAAAAATTTCGACCTCCAAGATGGGTGTAAGGGGCATCATGTCTTTCCGCGTGATTCGACCCGTCATTTGACATCTGTCACATAGCTTGCAGAAAGTATATGCATCCTTAAAGAGAGTGGGCCAGTAAAATCCACTCTAAAGTACTTTCTCAGTAGTTTTTCGTGGACCAAAATGTCCACCGCAAGCTAGCTTGTGACAGAATGTCAAGACACTCTGATGTTCATCCTCAGGAAGACACCTTCGTATTATCTGGTCAGGACAATATTTGAATAAATACGGTTCATCCCAAAAGAAGAACCACATTTGACTCATGAAACGGTGTTTGTCCTGACCTGACCAATTGGAAGGTGTTCGCCCGCTTGCAAGGTAATTCGCTATATGACATACCAGGGCTCTCTACACATTGTAAAAATGTGTTCGTCAGGAAAATCATCATTTATGGGTATTGTCTCCTTTGGTGCATTGGGGATTCTTGACAAGTGATCAGCTACCACATTCTCAATGCCCTTTTTATCCTTGATTTCCAAATCAAACTCTTGCAAAAGAAGTATCCATCGAATAAGTCTTGCCTTTGCATCCTTCTTTTGCATTAGGTATTTGAGGGCAGAGTGATCGGTGAAAATAGCTGATCTGGACCCTAGCAGGTATTGGCGAAAATTTCCAACGCAAATACAACAGCTAAAAATTCCTTTTCAGTAGTTGTATAATTGAGTTGGGCTTCATTCAGCGTCCTACTAGCATAGTAGATTACGTGTTTCCTAGTATCAATACGTTGCCCTAGAACAGCGCCGATAGCATAATCTGAGGCATCATACATAATCTCGAATGGCTTGGTCCAATCTGGCGCAGAAATGATCGGCGCTGAGACAAGTCTACAATTGAGCTCCTCCCAGGCTTGTAAATATTCTTTATTGAATTTAAAGCGTACATCTTTTCCTAAGAGATTTGTCAAAGGTCTAGCAATTTTGCTAAACCCTTGAATGAATCGTCTATAGAAACCGGCGTGCCCTAAAATGATCTAATGTCTTTTAAGCATGTTGGCTCAGGGAGCTTTGTTATTACTTCCACTTTAGACTTATCCACCTCAATTCCTTTATTTGAAACTTCATGCCCAAGAACGATTCCTTGCTTTATCATAAAGTGACACTTCTCCTAGTTGAGTGTCAAGTTTTTCTCCATGCAGAGTTGTAGAACCAGCTTAAGATGGTACAAGCATTGTTCAAAGGAATCGCCATAAATCGAAAAATCATCCATGAAAATCTCCAAGAATTTCTCCACTATGTCTGAAAAAAGGCTCAGCATGCAACGTTGAAACATTGCAGGAGCATTGCATAGGCCGAAGGGCATTCTTCGGTATGCAAATGTTCCAAAGGGACAGGTGAAGGTGGTTTTGTCTTGATCTTCGGGAGCGATAGGGATTTGATTATATCCTGAATATCCATCCAGGAAACAGTCGTACTCATGTCCCGCTAGTCTCTCGAGCATTTGGTCAATAAACGGAAGGGGAAAGTGGTCTTTATGTGTGGCAGTGTTCAACTTTCGGTAATCGATACAAACTCGAATCTTCGTTAGAAGTCGTGTTTGTACCAACTCTTTCTTCTCGTTTTCTACCACAGTAAATCCTGCTTTCTTTCGCACAGCGTGGACTGGACTTACCCATTGGCTATCGGATATGGGATAGATAATCCCATTGTCTAACAGCTTCAAAATCTCCGCTCTAACAGCCTCTTGCATGATTGGGTTCAGTCTACGCTGTGGGTCACGTTTTGGTTTAGCATCCTCCGTCAAATGAATCCGGTATTGTACTATGGAAGGACTAATCCCCTTTATGTCAGCCATGGTCCAACCAATGGCTTCTCGATTTTCTCTTAACACTGTAAGAAGATCCTCTTCTTGTTGCTTCGTGAGATGGGATGCAATGATCATGGGAAAAGCTTCTTTCTCATCCAAGTACTGGTACTTGAGATGGTTGGGAAGAACCTTAAGCTCAGAAGAAGGGACAGGATCTATCAATGGTTGTTCTTGGTGCAAGGGAAGAATAGGGGTGGTATTAGTGGCCCATTCCACAGTGGACTCAACAATCTGATCAAGGTTGAAGTCATTAGACTTCAACTCAAATTCTTCATCGGACTCATATTCAACCTCCATGTCATGTTCACTTGTTAAACCCTCGATTAAGTTCACTTCAAATGACTCATTATCTAAATCTCGAGGTTATTTTCCCAAGTGGAAAACATTCACCTCTTTTGTCATATCTCCAAAAGTTAGACGCATCGAGTCATTCCTACAGTTGATGATCACATTTGCAGTGGCTAGGAAAGGGCGTCCGAGAATGACAGGTGTCTGTGCTCTGTGATTATGTATGGGTTGCGTCTCTAGAATAATGAAGTCTACGGGGTAAATGAATCCCCGACCCGTATCAAAACATCTGTAATCTCCCCCTTGGGAATCTTTACAGAGCGATCAGCCAGTTGTATAGTAACTTTGGTTGGACGGAGGTCACCTAACCTAAGTTGCTGATACACAGAAAATGGAAGAAGATTGATGCTGGCTCCCAAATCAAGTAATGCCCTATTGATAGTGGTCTGTCCTATGATACAAGAGATGGTTGGACTCCCTGGGTCCTTATATTTCACAGGAATTGGCCCAGTGAGCAACTCGCTTATGTTTGAAGCTAGGAAGACTTTCTTAGGGACATTTGCTTTCCTCTTCTTTGTGCACATTTCTTTTAAAAATTTGGCATATGATGGAACTTGTTGTATGGCATCAAGAAGAGGTACATTGATTTGAACCTGATTAAACATTTCTCTGATCTTCTCCATATGAGCATTCAGCTTTTGGTTTGCTAGCCTATTTGGAAATGGTACAATAGGCTTGTATGGTTGCTCATCTATCTTTTCTTTTTCTTTGGATTTGAAATTGATGGTTGTGAACTTGAAGATGGATTGTCTTGAGTTGGTTGCACTGGAACAGGAGGTGTTGATTTTGACACTGATTTGGTGGGTTGATTGGAAACCTTATTATCTACCCGTTTTTCGGATCTCAGAATATGAACAGTGTTGCATTGACTGGGGTCCATGTCTTCAACTTCATGCAGAGGGAAGTGATTTTTTGGATTGGGCAATGACTGACTTGGTAGCATTCCTTTTTGTCTTTCATTCAAAGAATTAGCCAATTGACCTATCTGGACCTGTAACTTGTTCATATCCTGATGGTGGTTGGTCATCATTGAAGCCTGGGTTTTGGATAGTGTTTCGATCATTTTTTCCAAATCTAACATTCTTTTGTCTGGATGATTTTGTGGTTGATGTTGCTGATTTAGACGGGAAAGGTGTCGTATTATGGAGTGTAAAAGAGCACAAATATATGTATTCAATGGAAAGAGATAAAGTTTAGAAACAACCTCAAGTGCTTAGATCACTCCTCAAAATGTATGAAAGATGATTGATATACCCTTTCCTATCTCCGCTATAGCATAAGGCTATACCGAGTCGATTCTCAGGGAGAGCTAGCGATGGAAGCGTTACGGATCGAAGTGAAGAAATGTAAACGAAGTGTCTTCTATGCTTAATAGAATAAAACAATCATGGAACAAGAAATGAAAGAATGGATGAATATGTTCATGATGGAAAGTGGAAAAAGAAATCAAGATTGGATTTGGTATTAACACTAGAAAGAATGAAAACTTGAAGAATCAAACCATGACTAGCTTACCTTACTACCTTGCCAAAGCTTACCAAACTCCATGATAATGATGCTTGCCTTTTAGTCATTGGCGTAGATGTGTCTTGCGTGTTGATCTAATTACTTTCCCATTGCATGAAGGGTGGTTTAACCCATCGGAGAAGAAAAGACCATCCAACTTGCAAGATGAACTAAAGCAATCACCCATGAGTTAGTGAAGATGGCAAGGCTAGTGGTTAGCTAGTACATGGTAGAAAAATTTAACTACAAGCCATAAGAAAAGTAAAACAAAGCATGAATTAAATTGCAAGGATTTAAAGCAAGCAAGTAAAGAAAGCAATTAAAGAAAGCAAGTAAACTAGAACCAAGCTCAAGTAGAGGAAGGAGAATGGATGAATCCTTGTTACTTCAAGTTGTCACACCTTGATTACACAAGCTCTTTCTCTCACAATCTCTCTCTTTTACAAAGTATCTAGGGAAGGAGAAGAGGGACTAAAGAACTAAACCTAGAGAAAAATCTATGAAAATTACAACAACTAACAATTTCTCCTCTCTTCTCTGTTCAGTCTTTTTCGCAGGTCCTTGGTCCAATATTTATAGGCCCTGAGAGAACTCTCCAGAAGAAGAACAGGTGGCAGAAATCTGGGGCTCAGAGGCCCCAGATCTGCCGCAGATCTGCGGCCTGGATTGGGTTTCTGTGGCTCAATATGGGCCGTTGGATCTCCGCTTCTGTTACGAATTTGTTATGAAGTTGTTATCCACGTGGCCTTCTGGAATCTTCAGTTGTTACGCGGATCTCTCTGGATTCTGATTTCAAATTTGGGCTTTATCTTAATCTTGGATTTAATCCCTTTAATTATTGCTAATTAAAGTAATTATTGGGCTATCTCTCCATTAGAGTGTGAACCTGCAAATATATAGAGAAGATGAGTAAAAAATCATATATTTATTAACTAAATGTATGGGATTATGTGGTAAAATATGCACATTTGTGTCACAATCAGTTGCTGATATGTGGGCTGGAAGTTTGTTTGGAATTGTCATGGATTCTGATATGATTGGAATTGTGATGGACTCTGGTATGAGTGAAAATTTGGTGGATTCTGGTGGAAACTGGGTTGATGAGACTGAGCAGGATATTGATGTGAAAATGGTTGCCTTGGTTGCTCAGGACGAGACTGACTCTAGGAAAAATTTGGATGGTTTCGCCATCCCGGATTGTATGTTTTGGAGTATGGATTGTAGTTGGGTCTGGTGTATGTTGCATTTGTATTTTCCTGATACATTTGAGACTGGTAAACAGGATACTCTTCGAACAGATGGTTAAGATTATGGCAATAGGTACAACCCGGGTTGACCACAGGTGGTGGGTTGACCTGGTTCACAGTAGTAGGTTCCCTAGATTCAAGCAGTTCTTGTTGGCCTAGAGGCCTTCCACTCTAGTTTTGATGATGATTAACTCATGTAGTTATGTTTACTAATAATCTTGTGATTTTAGTTTCAGATCATTAATCAAGATATTAGTTGGTGATTACTTCAACAAGATGAGTTTTGAAGCCTTCACATGGTAATTCCAGAGCCCGAGCATCAAGATCATACCTGCACTCATTGGAGTGTAGCTCGTGGATCACGGTTTGGATCGAGTCGACTTGAAGATGAAGATCGTCAAGAAGACTTAGGTATCCTAGTTTTAGTTTAACGTGTTTAGATCCATTTATAAAGCTTAGAATAGTTGATATGCTCAAGCGCACAATACACACACGTTTTATTTTTGGATATTGGTTTTTCGGTTTTTGGTTTAACCGATATTTGTTTTCATGAATAGTAGATCAAAACAAGTTTAAATGGTTTTTATGTATATTAGATGTGTTCGATATACATACATGCTTCATATCTTAGACAAACTTATTTTGATATGTCTATTCATGAGTTTTAGGAAAAATCAGATTTCCTATTGAAAACTCCAAGTTTAGTAAAATACAGGTTTTGGTTTTTGATAAAATTTCTAAGACACAAAAATGATTCAATATGTTTGATATTTGTCTTGAAATATTTATCACAAGTTTGTATATCCATGTAAAATGATAAAACTATTTTTATGGATTTTTAGAAGATTTATAAGAATTTTTTAGAAATATTTTTAACATGTTTTTCTGACCCAGAAAATTGGCTGCCAGTCCTTGGCGGTCGACCGAGACGGTCGACCGTGTTCCAGAGCCGGTCGACCGGTCGGTCGACCGACGTGCACAGACTTGTGCACGTTGGCCAGGCACAGGGCTCGGTCGACCGGGTCGGTCGACCGGCCGGAGAGCCTTGCTCTCTGTTTTTGGGCGGTCGACCGGGTTCCTCCAACGGTCACTTTTATGACCGTTGGCGGTCGACCGGGCGGTCGATCGCTAGCCGCTTTTTGCTGAGAATTCAGCCAACGGCTAGTTTTAGAGTTTGGCCTATATAAACCCATTTCTTTGAGATTTTGGCCAAGATTTTCAAGAGCAAAAATTTCCCTATTCTCTGGTTTATAAAACAAGTTTTCAAAAGTGTTTAAGTGCTAAAAGATTTATCTTTATATTTTTTGGTTTTTGGAAAAATAAAAAGAAATTGAATTTTGGGAGATTTGTGTTTGTTCTTCATTTTCATTATCTTCAAGAGTTTTCCCAAGATTATTTCTTTGAGTTTTTGTTTCCAAACACCTAGTTTTTCCACACTTGAGCTATATCATCTATCATATTCTATTAGGATCTTTTGTTTTTGTGAAAAAGAGATTGTTTGTGGTTGAGGAAACCATCAAGTTGTAAACCCTCCTTGATTTGTTGTATCCCTCTTTGGTAGAGGTTGATCGGAGTGGTGTTTGCTCCCTCTAGTGAGAGGTGGAGTTTGGTTTTTTGTATCCCTCTTCGGTAGAGGTGATTTGTGATTGTTTGGCTACGGGCCTTATCCCTCTTCGGTAGAGGTGGATTGTGATTGTATTGCCTTGGTGGCATTGTAAGGTTGAGAGAGGAGTTCGGTACTCCTAATGGATTAGAAATCCTTCTCGGTGAAGGCGGGGACGTAGAGCTAGGGGCTCGAACCTCGGAACTTATCATTGTGTTTACGTTTAATCCATTGCCTCTAAACTCTCTCTCCTTTATTTGTGTTTGTGCATAGCATCATTCATTCATATCTTATTTGCTTGTGTGTGCCTTGCATATATTCATATTGCCTATTCATATTATATGCTTGGTTGTGTGTGTGCCTCACTTGTACTTAACCACGAGAGCTTCATATAGCACCTCAACCCTTATCTAGGGGAATCAAGAGGAGTTAGTCCAGAGCCCTTCACGGGGAATTCGGCTACACTCGTTAGTTGTATTAAGTGTTTGTACGAATTTGTTTTAGCTTCCGCATTCTTCCGCATTTAGTTTCTAGATTAGATATATCACCTATTCACCCCCTCTAGGTGATTTACAGTTCTATTCTCTTCATCAATTGTGTTATTTTAGCCTCGGCCACTATGGAGGATTCTATCGAATGCATACGGTTCTGGAAGTGGTGGGAGTGGGTTTTTCTGTGCATGACTCCCACTGAATTATTTTTTCGGCTAAGGCTTCAAAGAGGTCCCATCCCTGATTTCATCTTTCTTTAAAAATTCTCCTTGGCATATGGTTTCAATGAGTGTCTGGTTTGGTAGTCAAGTACGTCATAGAGAATTTGGTATTGCCGCCACTTCTCTATACCGTGATGAGGATATAGGCTAGTAAGTCTTTGAATCGTTCGAAATATTTCCAGAATGGTTCATTAGATTCCTACTTGAACTGCATAATGTTTTTTCTCATGAGGATTGTCTTGCGAATGGGATAGAACTTTTTAAGAAAGAATTTTACAAAATCATCCCATGAAGAGACCGAACTGGCGGGAAGATTATATAGCCATTTCTTAGCTATATCCTTAAGCGCGAAGGGTATGAACCTTAGTTTAACAGCATCCTCAGTTAATTGTGAAATTTTCATTATCACACATACTTCTTCAAACTCACGAATGAAGAAATATGCATCCTCGGACTCTAGGCCATAAAATCGCGGGAGTGTATTTATGAATTGTGGCTTCAGCTCAAAGTTATTTCCATTGGTCACAGGTAAAAGAATGCATGATGGAAGTGAAGTGCGAATGGGGTAGAACTTGTCTTGAAGCGAAGTGTTGTTTGCCATAATTGGGATTGTGTCAGGAGGTGGTGTTTGTGCAAGTGTAGAAATCCTTACAAGTCTTGCAGAATTTGGATCCCGGTACCACTCTTGCACACCAATAACAGACAACGTTCACCGATCACACAAGCGAAAAAGAAAAATAACAAACAAGAAAAGAAAAAGCTATCACAAGCTATCTAGGATACCTGGACCTAGACGACTCCTAACTGTTCGATGAACCAAAGAAGGTTATTGCTCGAGTCAGACCACAGTTAATCAGCCAGGTAAGGGCAAAATACAATGGGAGGTATTCGTGCGTAAGCAACGGGCCTTACTTACGCCAAACCACGGTATCTTCGAGGCTTAACCTCTTAATCCCCAACCTTAGACACTGATTTGACTGGAGTATGAATCAAAAACAATTTCCAACTTCAGCTTATCTCCTATTGAGTCCGGATGTCCCTAGGGCCAACGTCTATCAAATTTTATTAAAAAGTTTAGGATTGTGAGTGCTTGGATGATGATTTTTGGGCCAAGGAAAGGGTGATGAAATCCCCACCTTATCTTTTTATTGGGTGATGCCCGTAAGATCAATTTTGTGCAAATGTACAATATATGCAAACAAGGTTCACTTAAAGCGATGTAAATCAACCAAGAATTGAGTCTTATTCTAAATGCAATGCGAACGTACCTTGCTCCAGCACTCTTCAACAGTAAAGTAAATGAATGAAAAGACACGTGCCTAAAAATGCAAACGTCTAATCAATTTTTAAACTTTTCAACAAATGTTTTACTGTTGATTTATTAGCAGGATCCTGGTGAGAGCATACAAGAATAAGATTTGTAGCAGCTATTGTTTTGCAAAGCAAGCAACCCTGCACAAAACCAGTTTAGTAGTTAACTCCTCTTTGCTGCGGATCTGCGGCTTTGGCCGAGAAAACGCGGCAAATCAGAGGGTCCTTGGTCTCTGCTTTCTTGAGCAGAGGCCCAAGACCACTTATATGTTACTGCAGTGCTTTGTTTTCTGTTTCCCTAACCTGTAACCTGCAATAGAGAAGAAAATTCGTTTAGTTCTTAACTCAAATGAAAACCGTTACTATCCCCGGCAACGGCGCCAAAAAATTCTGTTAGGAAGGTAGGAGTTACTAATATTCAGAGAGAGAGGGTTTAGAATCAACCTTCTAAACTCGTATGTGATGCTCAAAAACTCCAAAATGTATTCACAGATTTTCTTTACTCCTTCCGAATCACCGTCGTAGCATAAGCTATTACGGGTCGATCCTCAGGGAGAGTGTGCGATAGAAGCATTCATGGTTTCGAATTGAGTTTGTTTGAAGAAAGAAAACGAAAGTTCTTCTATGTTCAAGAAAAACAAAATGACATAGAAAGTAGAGGAAAAATTCTTTGTGGATTTTGTTGCATAAAAAGGAAAGGATGGAAAGGAAAATGAAATGAACTTGAATATAGCTTGAAAAGAAAACTTTGAGAAGGGAAACTTTGAAAGACTTTAGAGAGAAAAAACCATGACTAGCTAACTCTTCTAATTTACTAACTTACTAATCTCATAGGGTGAAGCATGCCTCATGTTGATTCATCGGCAAAGGTTTGTCTTACTTGTTTGGTCAAAATATTTTCCCATGTAGAGGATGAGTGATCTTCTCGGCTTGACTTGTAGCCTCATTGATTCATCGGCTCCGGAGATAGATTTTCAATGGTGGAATCAAGGATAGTCACTCCAGGACATGCTAGGGAAGAAGATACAAGATTCATTAGTCCATCGAAGCCATACTCGAGCTAGCATTGAAGTAAGAAAGTTGTACTACTAATCAATAGCATAGTTAGGTGCTCCATCTCCATGTTCCATCAAGGCACTTGTTCTAAAGACAAGGCTCTAAATGAGGCTCACATGAATCATATGGAATGAAAACAAGCATTTGCCAAGAATTAAAGTAACTCATCTTCATTAGGGATAATAGAGACTTGAAATTACAAGACTACAATAAAGCATCCAATGAATCACATGAATTAGCAATCACCCAAGAGTTAGTAGTTTGTAAAGTTAGAGGTTAGCTAGTCATGTTAGAGAGTTAGCTAGACATTGAAATAAAAAGCACACAACAATTCATTGTAGAAGAAGATGCAATGGTAATAAAAGCTTGAAGAAAGTAAAGCACAAGAAAGTAAAGCACTAGAATGAGTAAATATGAGAAGAAAGAAGGATCAATTCTTGTATTTGAGTTGTCACCTCTACAATTACAAGATCACTCACTCACTCTCTCTCTCTTTACTGAATTCTAGAAGGAGAAAGAAGATTACAAGAGCAACTAAAGAAGGCTAGAGAAAATCCCTAAAATTCTCTCAAAAATACAAAGCTCTTCTCTCCTATTCTCTCCTCCCCTTTTCACAGAGGCCCTAGGGGTCTATTTATAGGCTCCAGGGGATGAGGCCCTCAAATCTCAGCCGTGGGATTAAACGCTGGCTCAACGGCCAGATGCTTGCTGCGGATCTGCGGCCAGAGCCGCGTTTCCGCGGCAGAATCTTGGCCGTTGTGCCAACGATTTCTGTTGCCATTCTATTACTGCCCGTATGCCTCGCTGGACCTTCTAGAAAGTTGGGAATATTCGTGGACGACTCCAGACCTAGGCTTCTCTTTTGGGCTTCTTCTTTTGGGCTCTTTAATTAATCCCTCAATTCCTTGAAAATTCCTTGATTATTAATAAGGAAAGAATAGTGGAGTATAAATGCACAGATATTCAACAAAAGAGAGAAGGTTTAGAGACAACCTTAGTGCTTACTTACTCCGAAATGTATTTATAATGATTGATGTACTCTTTCCAAATCACCGTAATAGCATAGGCTATACGAGTCGATTCTCAGGGAGAGCTTGCGATGGAAGCGTTACGGTTTGGTATTGAAGATGGAAAACGAAGGTTCTTCTTTGTTTTTAAAAGAATGGAAAAGAAATGGAAAAAGAGATAAAAGAATTTGTGGATTTGTGCATGATGATGGAAAGAAAATGAAAAGAATTAGAAAACAAGATTTGCTTTGGAAAGAAAACTAAAAGAAGGAGAACTTTGTAAAAGACTTTAAGATGTGAAAAACCATGACTAGCTACCTTTCTAAATTGCTAACTTAGTAGACTCCGTTATGGTGATGCTTGCCTCATGTTGATTCATCGCATATGTATGTCTTGCGTGTTGGTCTAGTTACTTTCCCATTTGATTGATGGGTGATCTTCTTGGACTTGTCTTGTAGCCTCATTGATTTCATCGGCTCTCAAGATAGAATTTCAATGGTGGACTCGAGGAGTGACACTCAAGGGATGCTAAGGAAGAAGATACAACATTCATTAGTCATTCAAGGCAAACACAACAAGTTAGCATTGAAGTAATGAAGTTGTATAACAAATAGCATATGTTTGGTGATCCATCTCCATGTTCCATCAAGGCACTTGTTCTAAAGACAAGGCTCTAAATGAGGCACACATGAATCATATGGAATTACAACAAGAGCTTGCCAAGCATGAAAGTAACCCATCGAGGATGAAAATGACTCAACAATTGCAAGATGAAAAATTAACAATCACCCAAGAGTTAGAAAGTTAGCAATGTTAGTGGTCAGCTAGTCATGTTAGAAGAAGTTAGCTACTAGCCATTACAAGAAAAGAAAAGCAATTCATGAATAAAAGTGCAAGGAAAGTAAAGCTTGAATGAAAGAATGTAAGTAAAGTACTAGAAATTGCTCAAATAGAGAAAGGAGATTGGATTAATCCTTGCTTCACAAGTTGTCACACCTTGGTTTACACAAGCTTTCTCTCTCTCTCAATCTCTCTCTCTCACAAAATTTCTAGGAGGAAGAAGAAGAACTAGAGCAATAAAAATCCTAGAGAAAAACCTACAAAATACAAGCTCTATCCTCTAATCTCTCCTCTCTTATTTCGCTGGCCCTGATGGTCTATTTATAGGCTCAGAGAGAAGGCTCAAGAACCCGGACAGGTGGAGGAAATCGCGGCCTCAACAGCCAAGATGCTGCCGCGGATCCGCGGCCAGAGCCGCGTTTCCGCGGCAGAATCTGGGCCGTTAGGCCTGCGATTTCTGTTGCGGATTTTCTCGCAGGTTGTTAGCCACTGATTGGTAGTGAAAAGTGCATTTTTATCATCATATTTACCATCACATTTTCATATTTATTCATTTAATTCTGCACATTTATTAATATTTTGTAATTTATTGTGTGCAGGCCTCGAATTCTTATTTTATAATAAATAAAGCTTAATGAAGCCAAAAGCCCACAGTTGAAGCCCAGGTGTAAAAGTGCAAATATCAATTGTCAAAGTGCAAATACACAAAGGGCTAAAGTTGCAAATATCAAAGATGAGGGAAGGATAGACTTTTACCCAACCCTAAACTCTTGCAGATAAGAATGAAAAGAGTGCAGAGATAAGGAAATTCGTTTAAAAGAGATTGGGAGAATTCAAAATCTAGATAACTTGATTCCCAAGTTATATCCAAATCCCATGATAAAGAGCCAGGATGCAGTTTCCAGAAGCAAACGCCCAGATGGACGGACCAGGAGAAGCCACGCGCCAAAGCGCGTGGCCAGACGTCATACTTTTGCCGCAGAATTGCGGCAAAAAGCCGCAATTCTGCGACACTTTGAGCTTATCCAGAAACCAATTTTCGTGGGCAACTTTATCCAGGACTCCTCGGCTTCTGCACCTATAAATACCCCCTGCAGTGCAACGTACAGAGTAGTCCAACATCCAGCAAAGGGCCAAAAGCTAGGGTTTTTAGGTTTTTCTTCTTCTAAGTTAGATTTTATTTCCTCCATTGTAAATTTCTATTTTCTTTTTGTAAAAACTGAGAGGAGATGATGTATTCATGGAGGAAGGGATCTACTTGTACTGATGGTGACAGTCGGTGTAAGTTCTATTTTTCCACCATTGTTTAATAATCAAATCGAGGTTTGCTTTTATTTTTGTATTGTTTTATTTTCTTTTCTTCTTATTTAATCTTGTGTATCTCAGTATTTACTTCCTTCTATTTCTTTCTCTAATGTCTTGCCCACCATGAGATCCAACTGCTTCGAGAATACCTAGCCGAGAAGGAACCTTGATGGCCTATGGCGATGAACAGGTCTTCATAGCTTGTTTTCATTTCATAGAGTAGATTAAGAAGGCGGACGATCCTATAAGCCATGCTTGTACGCCTTCCAAGAAAAGGTAAATCATCGCAACGGTTCAAACGGTAAGCAGATTAAAGAGGTGAGTTTTCTTTTCTTTTCTTTTCTTTTTTGTAGATTAAATCATAACTCATCTCCATATTCTTTTTCCGACCATTGTAAATACCGCTATCTTTCTAACTAAACTAATAAAAATAAAAACTTTAGAGAAACTTGCTTAACACTTCCATCGCAGTCCCTCCCTGAGGATCACGACCCGCATAGCCTTGCTACCGCGGATTAGTATTGAGCACCTTGCACAATCTACTTCTAAATCTAACATTCTATTTTTGTGTGCAGGAAATCTCAGTCAACAATTTGGCGCCATTGCCGGGAAGGGACGGTAAGTTTTCTCTAATAATAAAAAATTATTAACTAATTTTTTTTATTCTTTTCTATTTGCAGGTTTGGAGAACAGAAAATAACAGCAGAAGTGGACATATAGCAACTCTGTGCCTCTGCCCTAGAAGGCAGAGCAGCAGAGCCTACTCATCTCTGCCGCGCAAACGCGGCAATAGCCGCGGATCCGCGGCAAGAGTAGTGAATTACTGACATATCTTTCTGCAGATTGCTAAAAAGTGCAAGATTTGTTTTATGCTCTGTTAAAATTTGTTCTGTGATAACCCTGCTTACTGCTAATTAATCAACAGTAAAATACTTGTTGTTAAAGATAAAAATTGATTAGACATTTGCATATTAGGCACGTGTTTCAATTCCTTTATTTTTACTGTTGAAGAGTGCTGGAGCAAGGTACGTTCGCATTGCATGTAGAATAGGACTCATCTCTTGGTTGATGCTTTGAGTGAATCTTATTTACATATTTTGTACACTTGCACAATTTATTTTAAGGGCATAACCTATTAACAAGATAAGGTGGGGATTTCATCACCCTTCCTTAGCCCAAAAATCATATCCCAAGCACTCACTAACCCAAGCCTAACTAAAAAAGAGTAGACGTTGGCCCTAGGGACATCTCGGACTCAATAGGAGATTATCCTAAGGGGAACAGTGCTGGAAGTTAACTCTTGCCAAATCAGTGTCTAGGAAAGGGATTGAGGGCCGAAAGCCCGAAGATTGGTGGTTATTTAATTAAGGAACGTCTTTGACGGAAAACCTCCCACCACTCTTGCCCTGACCTGGCTGATTAACTCGTGGTCAAAATCTGCACCCGACCTCCCGTAGACAGTCTAACCAGTTAGGAGTCGTCTAGGTCATAGGTCTACCCTAACTTAGGATAGAATTTTTTTCTTTTTGTTTGTTTATTTGTTTGTTTGTTTGTGTTGGTGTGATATGGCATATAATAATAATTTTTCCAACTTTAATCCATATTACACACCTAACTATTTTTCGGATATTACCAACCCGGCATATCATAACTTTGACCAATCTAGTGTGCCGGAATGGTCTTATCCGAATAATTATATAACCCATACCCCCATCTTATGACCATGATTTTCATACTTTCAACTCGTCACAGAGTTCATGGGGTTTCGAGTCCCCCGAGTCCAATTTTCAACCGACTTGTCCTCAGTCTCCACCCAGTCCACATTCTTTCAATGAGTCATACTTAGATCCACCCAGTCAGAATAGACTACCATCTATCGAGGAAATGATAAGTATGCATGAGTCCAAGCAACAATTACCATCAATCGGAGAAATGATTATGCGTGAGTCCACCGACTCACAATTTCATCACGATTACACTTCATCCTTTCAAGTCCAATCACAACACGATGCACCTATCAACTATGAAGGGATGCTTGCAGCCATGACTCAGGCTAGATTAGCCCGTGATCGTGATATAGATATGATGGTTCAATCTTTACGTTCTCACCGTTCGGCCATTTCTGATTTCATTGACCACTCTCGTAGAGCCGACGAACTAAGTTACTTTGGACAACAAGATTCTACTTCAGTGCCATCATTTGAACTTGCTGAAACTCCAATTGTTGATAATTTGGCAAGTTTTTCCTTTCCTGAAATAGAACTTGAACATGAATATGATCATGATCTCCCACTTGATGATCAATTTTACTTCCTGATCCAATAATGACTCCAGTGTCTCCACCTGATTTCACTTTTCCCGAGTCAACATTGGATCCTATTCCAATTCATTATGAAATTGAATCACCCATTTTAGATGATCATATTGAACTTGACCTAGATTCTCACAATCTTTTTACTTCTGAAACTGATTGTATAATTCTGACGGAAGATGTTGACCTTAGTTTTGAAGAATTGTATGGCGATGAGCTAGAATTCCTTAATATTGGAAGTAAAGAGATATCACTCATATTAGGTCACATTTCATTGTGGGAAGAAGATTGTGGACTTGAGTTTCTATTTCTTGACTTGGACCCACTTCCTGAACTTAGCCGACTCCTGAGCCCTTACTTGATTTGAGCTTCTTCCCTGAGTCGGTATTCGTTCCCTCACCAATAATGTCCAAGTCAATAATTTCATCTTTTCATACTCCATTTTGGGACAAGGAGGTTGAGACAATTAACTCTGAAATTTATTATGAAAATTGAAAATTTGATGGGGTGGAAATACTAAAAACTGATTATACATATATTTTAGTGGGTTATGTAAGGAAAGTTTCTGGTGGGTTCCACCAAATTATCTGTTATCTTGATTGGGCCACATTTCATGGACCAATTAGACCACCTCCGGAACCACCACCCTAAGGTAACTTCCACCTTCCCTTATTCTGTTTCATGCATATATGCATTCATTCATACATTGAGGACAATGCATGAGATAAGTGTGGGGGTGGGCTTTACTAACATACTAACATAAGTAGACACTAACAAAATTTGCTAATAAAAAAATATATATATATAAAAAAAAATGTTATAAAAAGGAAATATTTTGACTTATTTTTTTGAAAGAAATCTAAGTTAGTTTTAAGGATTAGGAAAATCATGATTAGGATTTCTAAAAACTTGGTCAAAATAAATAAATTGTTTAAATTTTAGGTATAGGAGAGAAATTGAATAAATAATTAGTCTTGATTTTTACCTTAATGAAATATGCATACCAAATGCATATCTAGGATTCTAAGACAAAGACCTTGTGTGCCTCATAAAAAAAAAAAAAATTCACCAATTAAGCTGATACATGTGCCTCAAGAAGCATAAGTATTCATGCCTAAAGGTGAGTAAATAAAATAAAGTCCTTAGTTTTGGGGCCTAGTTCACTCGAATTTGAGTCCGCGGGGGTTTTTCTCACCTGGTGCCCTAAAGCCAACCGGTTTGGGAGTCATCGACTTTAAGTTCGTTACATGGGTGGATTAGAAAGCCTAAGGAAATTAAGGAAAAATTACTTATATATGTATTAACACATCTAATAGTCAATTAGTTAGGTATGAGGGCCTCAAGAAGCCTTAATGATTATACGAAAGAAAATTAGATGCGTTATACATATTAAAATAATAATAATAATAATAATAATATATATATATATATATATATATATATATATATATATATATATATATATATATATATATATATATATATAAAGAGGCATGAGAGTCCAAGTTAAGGAATTCCTAGTAAAAACATTAGGATGCATATGATTTTTGGTAACGAAAAAGACTATATTAGAAATTCAATTTTAATTCTTACCTAAAATGGAAAACAATTAACTTTATAAAGACTAAGTTTGAAGAATGAATAAAAGTGAGGATCCTAAAACTTATAGACTACTTAGTCTCTTCAATAATAATTCAAATATTTTTCTTTTTATGGATTTTGTGGGTGCAATCCGCTGAAAACCCTCACGAGACAACACTCGTCCTCTAGGGTAACCTAGAGGTTTAACGGCTTGTTGCACGTGCTAAGTGCAACCGTGATTCCTACGAAAGTGAGTTAGGTTAGATTAACTTTTCATTTCTTTTTCTTTTTCTTTGTTTTTACTCGAGGACGAGCAAAAAGATAAGTGTGGGGGTGTGATTGGTAGTGAAAAGTGCATTTTTATCATCATATTTACCATCACATTTTCATATTTATTCATTTAATTCTGCACATTTATTAATATTTTGTAATTTATTGTGTGCAGGCCTCGAATTCTTATTTTATTAAAATAAAGCTTAATGAAGCCCAAAAGCCCACAGTTGAAGCCCAGGTGTAAAAGTGCAAATATCAATTGTCAAAGTGCAAATACACAAAGGGCTAAAGTTGCAAATATCAAAGATGAGGGAAGGATAGACTTTTACCCAACCCTAAACTCTTGCAGATAAGAATGAAAAGAGTGCAGAGATAAGGAAATTCGTTTAAAAGAGATTGGGAGAATTCAAAATCTAGATAACTTGATTCCCAAGTTATATCCAAATCCCATGATAAAGAGCCAGGATGTAGTTTCCAGAAGCAAACGCCTAGATGGACGGACCAGGAGAAGCCACGCGCCAAAGCGCGTGGCCAGACGTCATACTTTTGCCGCAGAATTGCGGCAAAAGCCGCAATTCTGCGGCACTTTGAGCTTATCCAGAAACCAATTTTCGTGGGCAACTTTATCCAGGACTCCTCGGCCTTCTGCACCTATAAATACCCCCTGCAGTGCAACGTACAGAGTAGTCCAACATCCAGCAAAGGGCCAAAAGCTAGGTTTTTAGGTTTTTCTTCTTCTAGGTTAGATTTTATTTCCTCCATTGTAAATTTCTATTTTCTTTTTGTAAAAACTGAGAGGAGATGATGTATTCATGGAGGAAGGGATCTACTTGTACTGATGGTGACAGTCGGTGTAAGTTCTATTTTTCCACCATTGTTTAATAATCAAATCGAGGTTTGCTTTTATTTTTGTATTGTTTTATTTTCTTTTCTTCTTATTTAATCTTGTGTATCTCAGTATTTACTTCCTTCTATTTCTTTCTCTAATGTCTTGCCCACCATGAGATCCAACTGCTTCGAGAATACCTAGCCGAGGAAGGAACCTTGATGGCCTATGGCGATGAACAGGTCTTCATAGCTTGTTTTCATTTCATAGAGTAGATTAAGAAGGCGGACGATCCTATAAGCCATGCTTGTACGCCTTCCAAGAAAAGGTAAATCATCGCAACGGTTCAAACGGTAAGCAGATTAAAGAGGTGAGTTTCTTTTCTTTTCTTTCTTTTTTGTAGATTAAATCATAACTCATCTCCATATTCTTTTTCCGACCATTGTAAATACCGCTATCTTTCTAACTAAACTAATAAAAATAAAAACTTTAGAGAAACTTGCTTAACGCTTCCATCGCAGTCCCTCCCTGAGGATCACGACCCGCATAGCCTTGCTACCGCGGATTAGTATTGAGCACCTTGCACAATCTACTTCTAAATCTAACATTCTATTTTTGTGTGCAGGAAATCTCAGTCAACAGCCACGTGGACCTTCTGAAATATCTGAGCTTGCGCGTGGATGTCTCCAGGTCCTGGGCTCAACCCTTGGGCTCTCTTTTGGACTTTGATTAATTCTCCTTTAATTCTTGATAATTAAAGGGATTATGGGCCTCTTCTCCAACATGGACCTGCAAAAATAGAGAGAAAAAGATTAAAAATCACATTTTTATTTATGATATGCATGGTATGGATGTGGCAAAATATGCAAAATGAATAACAATCACACCCCCATACCTAGCTTTTGCTCGTCCTCGAGCAAAAAAGGAAGAAAAAGAAAATCCTAACTAGATTATTACACCATTTTCGTAGTGACACGATTGCACTGAGCACGTGCAACAAGCCGTTAAACCTCTAGGTTACCCTAGAGGAGGAGTGTTGTCTCCTGAGGGTTTTCAGCAGATTGCACCCACAAAATCCATAAAGAAAAAGGAAAAGTGTTAGTGAAATTTTTGATCCATGTTTTAAAGATTCTTACTTGAGTTATAGGTTTCAGGTTACCCTAAACTTTTCATTCCTCTTATAAGTGTCTATTTAGAGTTTTGTTTTCAATTTAGGTTAAGTTTTTAGGGAAAAGATCAAAAACTAGATTTTGCATCAATCCTAATATATATACATCTATAAATATGAAGGATCTTTCTTAGACTAAGTTCATTCATTTACTAATATATATAACACATTTTTTCTTTTATTTATATTTACAATATTTATTTATTTACATTTCCTTAACTTCCTTAGGCTTTCTAATTTACCCTTGTAATGAGCCTCTAACCGATGACTCCCAAACCAGATGGTCCTAGGGCACCAGATGAGAAAACATCCCTCGGGTTTGAGGTCTCGAGTAAACTAGGCCACGAAGGGGTTAAGGACTTAACCACCTTTAGGCTTGATTGGTGATGCTTCTTGAGGCACTACTAACCAGCTTAATTAGTGGCCAAGTGTTATTTAGTTATTTACATATATATATATATATATATATATATATATATATATATATATATATATTTTTTTTTTCTTTTCTTTTTTTTTTTTTCTTTTTTCTCTTTTTTTTTAATTATATATATTTGTAAATAAAGTCACAAAATCTATGATTGATCCTTTAAAATGTTCAATGTATGTATCCTAAAGAAAGAATTAAAATCTAATAATCTTTCTTTTCCTTTATTACTTAACCTAAAAATCTAACAAAACTCCTCTTTTCGACTTATAATTAGAAATCTTAGTTAAGAGCTTCTTAATCCTAAAGTCAAGTTTGATTCTTTAAATATGGATCAAGAATTTCCTTTTTTTTTCATTTTTTTATATATTTTTATTTTGTTCTAAAATGTAAAATCTAAAAGAAAATAGAAAATCTATAAAGAAAGGTAAAATCTAAAAGAAAATAAAAACCTAAAAAGAAAATGAAAATCCTAGAAAATAAAAAGTCCTAAAAAGAAAATGAAAATCCTAAGTTAGAATCTACCCCCCATACCTATCTCATGCATTGTCCTCAATATATGCAAGATAAAAAGATGCATGAAATAGGTAAAGGTATGAAATCACTCCCTCCGTCGTTTTGGACCAGCGGTGGTGCTAGGTCCAGCCGACTGTGATCGTCTCAGCGCACCCTCGATAGTATCCAACCTAGAGGATTGCTCCTCTACCTTCTTCCTTAGACGAAGCTGCCCCCGAAAGATCTTCTTCATGCCCTGCCAGATGGTGGACATGAAGGCACGGGAATCCGTTGGGGGGTCCTGCTGCCAAAATGCTGGATCGTCTCCCTCTTCTAAACTCTCCTCCGAAGATGACACCACAGGTACATCCTCGGGCTGGACACTAGGGGTCCAGACCGCGTGTAGGCAACTATTATAGGAACTGGTGGGTCTCTCCGGTGTCACGAACACTCGGTCAAAGGAGTCAAAGACGGCGTCCGGTAGGAGAGTCCTACACAGACGCGTAATCAGAACTGGGTGGGAGTGTTTGGCACCCCGAGTGCGTGAAGAGTTGGCAAGGATAGCGTGGAATATGGTCTTATTTAAACAGACCGTGTGTTGCCGAGTCATTAAATCGTGAATTATTTGCAACACCGGTCTGTTAAAAGATGTAGTGTGGTCCAGCCCTAAGATGTTGCGTTGGACCCAGCGTCCAACGCAGTGCACATTCCTAAACGTGGTGCTGGCTTTTAGCCCACGATCATGCTCTGTGCAGCGAACCCCCATAAGTGTCATGTACTCAATCAATGGGAGGGGGTCGCTATCCTGTGGGTGAATGGGGACGTGTGTGTGTTCCTCAAGGAGAGGAAGAGTGATGAACAAATCACCGAGGGGCATGTGCACGGTAAAGTGATGGGCTTGTGAATGAACAGATGCATGGTCAAGATTAGTGTAGAACATTGTCACCAAATCGGGACAATAGAAGGTATCGTTCTCAGCATTGTCGTACACTAAATTATACCAATTCCAAGCCCTAATACGATCTATAAACACATGCCCATACCCATGAGGATCACACAATAATTTCCCAAAATCTTTCTCAGCAAAAATATTTGGTGCCATGCTATTAATCAAGAATAAAGCGGTAAAATAGAGAGATTAAGATGCAAACCACCCCCGGACTACGTGGGGGAAAGTTCGAGTTTGCAGAGGGCACAGGTGACAGATTCTGGGAGAAGTGGCACTGGATCTGGAATCAGAGGAGAAAATCGATCGGTGGAAAAGTCGGCGGCGCTCCAGGTGTTGCAGTACAGCCGCGGATGCGCGGCTCTAGTCGCGGGAACGCGGCAAACAGAGGGTTTCTGAGGAAGGGAAAAGAAACCGAGGGCGGAGCTTGAGAGAGTGAGTTTAGATCTGAGAGTTGATTTGCGTGTGAGGGTAAAGGGGTAGGGTTAAATTAGATATTTATAGGAGGGAAAAATTGAGAGTTCCAACTCTATCCCTAGGTTAAAAGTGAATTTACCCTAGGGACTTGGAATTTTGAAAATGAGTTTGACCCTAGGGAAGAGATGTAGACCTAGGAATTTTGAATTTTGAAAAGGATTTTGAATTTTAAAAGTGGGAAAACTCTTTTAAGCATAAAAGTCCCTCATTTATTATTTATTTCTTTTTTCTTTTTTTATTATTATTTATTATTTACGAAAAGTGTACAAAAAATTATTTACAGAAAATATTTACAAGTGTATCCCTTGCCTAGGCTGTTCTTTTGGTCTTTTCCCCCTGGCCCGTTTCCCATCGTTCCAGTGTGTTTGTTTGCGCGAGCTTGGTTGGGAAACGAGTTCTATTACTTTCTTAGCCCTAGGCATCTCCAGCTTCAATTTCTTATTGTTATTCATCCGCATTTCACCACAATGTTCCCTAAAGAGTTCTTCATCACCACTTTTTTCTCTTTGAATTTCTTTACTTCCAATGTCAAGAAATTCCAGCTCCTCTCCATACAACTCTTCAAAACTCAGGTCAACATTTTCCTTCAAAAGTGTACAATCAGTTAACCGTCCCCGAGTTGACTCATCCAGGCACATGATTTCGTCAGCGAAGAGGTCTTCAAATGATATATCAATTGGAGGTTCTTGAATTGTATCCTCTTGGGATACATTCACAGTTGGCTCCCTGAAAGTGAAAATATCCAAATCAACTTTCCCCTTTTGAAAGGGTACTCGGATAACAGGATTTCCTATATTAAGAGAATCACAAAGTTGTGACTCATCTTTTAAATCTTCACTTTCTTCCTCCAAATTGTCTCTAACAAAGCTGACCTCGAATGTTTGATCTTTTGTTTTACGAGGTTGTGTGTGGAAGACATTCACTTCACGAGTCATGTTACCAAAGGTTATCCTCATTGATCCATTCCGGCAATTGATGATGGCATTTGCTGTGGCCAGGAATGGTCATCCCAAAATGACAGGAGTTTGAGCCCTATGATTAGTGTTAGACACAGGTTGTGTCTCAAGAATTACAAAATCCACAGGGTAAAGGAACTCCCCAACTCTGACAAGGACATCGTGAGCTTCCCCCTTAGGTTTCTTGACAGAGCGATCAGCCAATTGTATTGTCATTTGGGTAGGGCGGCGATCACCTAACCCTAATTGTTGGTACACAGAAAAAGGTAGGAGATTGATGCTGGCCCCTAAATCAAGAAGTGCCCTATTGATGGTAGTCTTTCCTATGATGCAAGTGATGGTCGGGCTCCCTGGGTCCTTGTATTTCTCCGGAATTGACCCAGTGAGCAACTCATTGATGTTGGATGCTAGGAAGACTTTTTTAGGGACTTGTGTTTTCCTCTTCTTGGTGCACATTTCCTTTAAGAATTTCGCATATGATGGCACTTGTTGGATTGCATCAAGAAGAGAGACATTGATTTGGACCTTATCAAATATTTCTCTTATTTTCTCCATATGAGCATCTATCTTGTGATTCGTAAGCCTATTTGGAAATGTTACACTAGGCTTATAAGGTTGCTCATCTTCCTTTTCTTTACCCTTGGCTTTTGAAGTGGATGGCTCTGAACTAGAAGATGGGTTGTGAGAAGTTGGTTGCATTTGGATTGGAGGTGTTGGCTTTGGTGCTGGATGGGATGATTGATCAGAAACCTTATTATCTACCTGTTTTCCAGATCTCAGGGTATGAATAGCATGGCATTGACTGGGGCCCGTGTCTTCCACTTCATGCAAAGGGAAGTGATGTTTGGGATTTGGCAATGGCTGGCTTGGTAACATTCCTTTTTGTCTTTCATTCACAGAAATAGCCAATTGCCCAATCTGGACCTGTACTTTATTCATCTCCTGACGATAGTCCTTTGCAAAGGTTTCTAACATTTTCTTCAACTCTGATATTTCTGAATCATTCTGGGGTGGATGTTGATAGTATGGAGACTGGAATTATGATTGGTAGTGTGGTTGGTTCTGGTAAGATTGTGATTGTGGTGGACTTTGATTTGGATGAAAATACGGTGAATTTCGATTGAAGCTGGGTGGGTGAGACTGAGCATTATAAGGATGTGGCAATGGTGGCCTATGTTGCTCAGGACCAGACTGACTCCACGAAAAATTTGGATGGTTTCGCCATCCCGGATTATATGTGTTGGAGTATGGATTGTGATAGGGTCTGGTAAAAGCTGCATTCGTGTTCTCCTGATACGATTGAGACTGATATAATGGACCACTCCTCAAAGACATGGTTGAGATCATGATAGTAGGTGCAACCCGGTTTGACCATAGGTGATGGGTTGACCTGACTGACAACAGAATGTTCCCTAGACTCAAGCAGTTCTATCCTCTTCATCAATTGGGTGATTTTTGCTTCAGCTGCTATGGAGGATTCTATCGAGTGCATCCCGGTTCTGGAAGTAGTGGGAGTGGGTTTATCTGGACATGACTCCCACTGAATGATTTTCTCAGCTAGGGCTTCAAAGAGATCCCACCCCTGGTGCTCATCTTTCTTCAAAAATTCCCCTTGGCACATGGATTCAAGGAGTGTTTTCGTTTGGTAATCTAGACCGTCATAGATAATCTGGCATTGATGCCATTTCTCTATGCCGTGATGAGGACATTGGGCTAGAAGGTCTTAAAAGCGTTCAAGATACTTCCAGAAGGGTTCATTTGGTTCCTACTTGAATTGCATTATGTTTTTTCTCATGAGGGCTGTCTTGTGGATGGGATAAAATTTCTTAAGAAAGACTGTTACAAAATCACCCCATGAAGATATCGAATTGGCGGGAAGATTGTAAAGCCATTTCTTAGCTAAATCCTTCAGTGCAAATGGTATGAACCTTAACCTAACAGCATCCTCGGTCAATTGGAAAATTCTCATCATTACACATACTTCCTCAAACTCTCGAATGAAGAAGTACGCGTCCTCAGACTCTAGACCATGAAATCGGGGAAGTGTATTGATGAATTGTGGTTTCAGCTCAAAGTGATTTCCATTGGGTTCAGGGAGAAGAATGCATGATGGAAGCGAAGTGCGAATCGGGTAGAATCTATCTTGAAGCGAAACGTTATTTTCCATAATGTCAAGTGGTTGTGTATGTGCAAGTGTAGAAAGTCTAACAAGTCTTGCAGAATTTGAATCCCGGTACCACTCTCGCATATACAGTCACAAACAACGTGCACCGATCACACCAGCGAAAAGAAAAATGAAAATAACAAACAATAAAAGAAAAATCAATCCAAGCTATCTAGGGTTCCTGGACCTAGACGACTCCTAACTGTTCGATGAACTGAAGAAGGTTGTTGCTTGAATCAGACCACAGCTAATCAGCCAGGTAGGGGCAAAATACGGTGGGAGGTATCCGTGCGTAAGCAACAGGCCTTAATTACGCCAAACCACGGTATCTTTGAGGCTTAACCTCTTAATCCCCAGCCTTAGACACTGATTTCACCGGAGTATGAATCAAAATCAATTCCCAACTTCAGCCGATCTCCTACTGAGTCCGGATGTCCCTAGGGCCAACGTCTATCAGATTTTATTATAAAGCTTGGGATTGTGAGTGCTGGGATGGTAGTTTTTGGGCTAAGGAAGGGGTGATGAAATCCCCACCTTATCTTATTTATTGGGTATGCCCTTAAAATTGATTTTGTGCAAGTGTACAATATAAACAAACAAGGTTCACTCAAAGCGATAAAATATCAACCAAGAAGTGAGTCCTAATCAAAATGCAATGCGCACGTACCTTGCTCCAGCACTCTTCAACAGTAAAGTAAATGAATTGAAAAGACACGTGCCTAGAAATGCAAACGTCTAATCAATTTTTAACTTTGCAACAAATTTTTTACTGTTGATTATTAGCAGGAATATGGTGAAGCATACAAGAATTTAAGTATTGCAGCAGCTGTATTTTGCAGAGCAAGCAACCTGCAGAAAATCTGTGAGTAGTTCACTCCTCCTTGCCGCAGATCCGCGGCTTTGGCCGTGGAATCGCGGCAAATCAGAGGGCAACTGGTCTATGCTTTCTAGAGCAGAGGCCCAGGGCCACTTATATGTCACTGCAATGCTAGTTTTCCTGTTTCTTCACCTGTAACCTGCAACAGAGAAGAAAGTTCGTTTAGTTCTTCAATCGAATCAAAACCGTTGCTCTCCCCGGCAACGGCGCCAAAAATTTGATAAGGAAAGAATAGTGGAGTATAAATACACAGATATTCAATAAAAGAGAGAAGGTTTAGAGACAACCTTGTAGTGCTTACTTACTCCGAAATGTATTTATAATGATTGATGTACTCTTTCCAAATCACCGTAATAGCATAGGCTATATGAGTCGATTCTCAGGGAGAGCTTGCGATGGAAGCGTTACGGTTTGGTAATGAAGATGGAAAACGAAGGTTCTTCTTTGTTTTTAAAAGAATGAAAAAGAAATGGAAAAAGAGATAAAAGAATTTGTGGATTTGTGCATGATGGAAAGAAAATGAAAAGAATTAGAAAACAAGATTTGCTTTGGAAAGAAAACTAAAAGAAGGAGAACTTTGTAAAAGACTTTAAGATGTGAAAAACTATGACTAGCTACCTTTCTAAATTGCTAACTTACTAGACTCCGTTATGGTGATGCTTGCCTCATGTTGATTCATCGGCATATGTATGTCTTGCGTGTTGGTCTAGTTACTTTCCCACTTGATTGATGGGTGATCTTCTTGGACTTGTCTTGTAGCCACATTGATTTCATTGGCTCTCAAGATAGAATTTCAATGGTGGACTCGAGGAGTGACACTCAAGGGATGCTAAGGAAGAAGATACAACATTCATTAGTCATTCAAGGCAAATACAACAAGTTAGCATTGAAGTAATGAAGTTGTACAACAAATAGCATATGTTTGGTGATCCATCTCCATGTTCCATTAAGGCACTTGTTCTAAAGACAAGGCTCTAAATGAGGCATACATGAATCATATGGAATTACAACAAGAGCTTGCCAAGCATGAAAGTAACCCATCGGAGATGAAAAAGACTCAACAATTGCAAGATGAAAAATTAGCAATCACCCAAGAGTTAGAAGTTAGCAATGTTAGTGGTCAGCTAGTCATGTTAGAAGAAGTTAGCTACTAGCCATTACATGAAAAGAAAAGCAATTCATGAATAAAAGTGCAAGGAAAGTAAAGCTTGAATGAAAGAATGCAAGTAAAGTACTATAAATTGCTCAAGTAGAGAAAGGAGATTGGATTAATCCTTGTTTCACAAGTTGTCACACCTTGGTTTACACAAGCTTTCTCTCTCTCTCAATCTCTCTCTCACAAAATTTCTAGGAGGAAGAAGAAGAACTAGAGCAATAAAAATCCTAGAGAAAAACCTACAAAATACAAGCTCTATCCTCTAATCTCTCCTCTCTTATTTCGCTGGCCCTGATGGTCTATTTATAGGCTCAGAAAGAAGGCTCTAGAACCCGGACAGGTGGAGGAAATCGCGGCCTCAACAGCCAAGATGCTGCCGCGGATCCGCGGCCAGAGCCGTGTTTCCGCGGCAGAATCTGGGCCGTTAGGCCTGCGATTTCTGTTGCGGATTTCTCGCAGGTTATTAGCCACGTGGACCTTCTGGAATGTCTGAGCTGACGCGTGGATGTCTCCAGATCCTGGGCTCAACCCTTGGGCTCTCTTTGGGCTTTGATTAATTCTCCTTTAATTCTTGATAATTAAAGGGATTATGGGCCTCTTCTCCAATATGGACCTGCAAAAAATAGAGAGAAAAAGATTAAAAATCACATTTTTATTTATGATATGCATGGTATGGATGTGACAAAATATGCAAAAATGAATAACAATCAATTATGGGCCTTCATCTCCATTATTGGTGGACCTGAAAAAGGAGAGAGAAAAGCAATAAAAAATCTTATTTTTCTTTACATAAAGCATGATATGGAAGTGAAAAATGATGCAAAAATGAACTCCAATCACACATCTCAGGCGCTAAGCATTAGGGTGCAGCGGAGCTAACGCTCTGCGAGGCTCCCACTTGGCGGAGCTCACGCAGTGAAGCCAGCGCTAGCACAACGCTAAATGCTAGGTATCAGGGTGCGGCGAAGCCAACGCCTGGTTAGGTTTACAGGTGACCAGAACACAACCCTCGCTTGGCAAGACTAGCGGGGTCCATAGTCCACCAAATCAATAAAAACTGCCAGAACTTGGGGGCTCTGAGAACACGATTAAGAATCACAATAACCGAAACGAGTCCCAAATGCTGTCTCCATAACTCTATCTGGAAGAAGCCCTGAATCTGGAATACTGTTTCATACCGACGTTTCTCATGTAATGGTATGGTCTGTCTGATTATATAAGTGATGACTACCCCACTTGCTGTGCTGATTTCCCCGTGATGTATCTATACATACAAGAATAGAATGCGAGGCCGAAAAACCATCCAATATAAGACCAGGTGATGCGCCTGAGTCAAAGAATACCAGAATATAATGATAGTGAACCACATCTGTCTTACTGCTACCCTACCAGTCTAACCATATCTTGAGTTGGTAAAGGGATGACAGGAACTGGGAATGAAAAAAGGATGGAAGAGATTCCAAGAATGAAGAAAGGGACGACAAAGAGGGAATAAATAATTTTGTACTTGTAGTTGGATTGTATAACCACGACTCATGCATTCCAGTTGTAAATTTCTTTACCATTAATTTGCTGACTGGTTGTACCGAGGATGTGAGAGCCTAGGCTCTGATACCACCCTATAATGCCCCGATCCCGCAGGTACGGAGACGTTACTGCGACGTATATACGCAGATCGGAGATACCCTCACGTATATACGCTAAGCATCAGTACAGGCAAGAATCAGAGTACGGAAGCACAGTGGTAACACACAATCCAGCAATAATAACACCAGTACGCAATTATCACAAGGCATGATATAATATCTCAAGAATATAAGGTCACTATGAAGCGCAAAAGTAGGATGTACAATATGAAATACGAGAAAGTACTCACGAGTAACAAGATGAGAATCTCGCGAGCCGATCAAGGGGAGGCTGGAAGAAGGAGAGTCCAGATAGGCAGCTGCTAATCCACGCTCCCACTGCGCCACTCTGATCAGGTACAGCAAGGCTGCCACGATCTAGACTCCAGGATCTGGACATGAGAATCCAGGGTTGTTAGCAACCCCAGCGAGTACATATGATAAAGCCAAATGGCGTGCATAACAGGCGCACGTGTACATGATCAAGTGATGTGATCCTGGCATGCAGGTACAGGAAATGACAAGTAATATAAGGAAAATGACAGTAAATCTGAGATCAAGTAAAAACAAGTATATCAGTAAATCTGAATCGGAAGACATACATGAAAAATGGTATAGAGAGCATAGGTACACATAATCATGTGACCAATATATTAAACATGTGATAATTACACTAAACACGCGATAAATATAAGTATGGACAAAACTAGTTGCATAAGCTCAGATTATGGATTAATGGGGTTGATACATCGAGGGGATAATCCAAACAAGGAAACCCTCACCTATATACCATATATCACATGTCGCCATCGTCTGAGTTTATACAACTTGAATTGCCTTAAGAGTAACAGAACTATAATGTGTCTAGAGTAATCATCATGTGTCATAAAGCAATGTGTTAACTCAGGGCATAATACTATAACTGGAATATAAATGTGTTGCATTTTAATTTATCCAATAATAGTCAGTCCCGTTTGATATTTCAATCGCCTCCATACCAGCGCCTCATATCACCGATAGTCCATACTAGAGTTCCATTCTGTAGAACTTATCCGGGTCTGATATGTGAGTATCAGGACCCGAACAAAGGAGAGACGAAATATCACACGTTCCTAATATTATTACTGTTTCTTATGTTCTTATGTTATTCTTGTCCCTTTCTCACCGGCGTCCCACAACACCGACAGTTCGCGCTGGAGCCCGCACTTCCAGTAGAACTCATCTGAACTCCAATACGCGGGTACTATTATTCGAATAAGAGAGAGACCAAATAACACGCGCTCCAGGAGTTATCATTGTACATGTATGTGTGTGTTAATAGGCACTGAGAATGCTTATCATACTAACATCAGGGGGTACAGGCAGGAGGGAGAAAGTAGCCCTTCAGATTCAAGAGGTGGCCCCCACAGATTCAAGAGGTGGCCCTCATCACGTGTGTGGTGTGGCACTTTGCTCCTTGTGGCACTTTGCTCTGAGGGTTGATACAGGAGGTAGCCCCGCAGATTCAAGAGGTGGCCCCCACAGATTCAAGAGGTGGCCCCCATCACATGTGTGGTGTGGCACTTTGCTCTGTGAGGCACTTTGCTCTGTGTGGGGAATGGATTCTAGAGGTGGCCCCTACAGATTCAAGAGGTGGCCCCCACCACGTGTGTGGTGTGGCACTTTGCTCCGTGTGGCACTTAGTTCCATTCAGGAACCGCCGGACGCTAGCACGATTGTGGGATAAATCCTCGTCATCCCGACACCAGGCATGCTCTGCTGAACGCCGGAATGACTGTGCTATTAACATGAGTATGAGTACTGGAGATACAGCAGTACAGGAGTTCAGGAGTACATGAGAAACAAGAGTTCAGGAGTACAGGAGTACAGGAGATACAGGAGTACTTGATGTCTGGTAATAATATAATAATTGATTGCTAAAATGAAAGAACAACCAAAGAGTTAAGAATTTACCGTGTAGCTTGTGGCTAACGGGTCGTGTCCACGAGGAGGAATGCGATGAAAGCTTTTCGGTATTCCGTTTAATAACAAAGAATTGTGCTTGTTTTTTAGTGAAAAAGAGAATGGAAAGAAGGAGATGATTAAAAGAGAAATTGCAACTTTAGAGAAGGCTTTGGAGAAGGTGATTTAAAAAGCTTGAAAATTGTTTTGTTGATTATAATAAGGAAGAAAATCTAGGCTCACTATCTCACTACTCAACTGTTCATTCTTCTATTGAAATCCTAAATGCCTCAACTTGATCATAGGCAAAACTTAAGACTGACTTTAGAAAGTTTGAAGTAAAGCACATAAGATGGTTGGAAGAGTTCACTCTTTTCTTTAAGAAATCGTTTTGAATCGAATGTTAAATCATCAAGCGCGAAGAAGCAAGTATGAAATAAAAACAGTTCAAGATACGTTCTTAAAAGAAGTACGAGTTTAAAAATTCAAATCCATCCTCATATGCCTTCAAGAACACTTTCAAGAAGAAAGGCTTTAAGTAAGGCATGCAAATGATTCATTGGGTCTTTTCATTAAAATCAGAGGAGAAGAAGAATTGAAAAGAGGTACAATAGTGAGCCCAGAAAATCGATCTAGCTACTCATGGAAAACAAAGAAGAATAATGCATGACATACCATAATAAGAGTGGAAGAAAATGTGGCTCGATTCTTGTTTGATGTCACTTCAATCTTCAAGTACAAGCACTCAATTCCTCTCTCTCACAAGTATTTGTACTGGACTACAAATTGAAAAATAAAAATAAAACTTTTGTGCTATCTAACAAAGAGCCTAAATCCTTAGAAAATAAACAAAACTTCTAATCCTAGTCTTCGCTCCCTTTTGCTTTGCTGAAACTGGTATTTATTGGGAAAAACCAAAAGGAGGGAATCCGGGAAGATTGGGGGAGCAAACGCTCCCCCAACTGACACCAGATAGTCGTGAAAACGCGGCTAGGGCCGCGTTTCCGCGGCCCTGGTGTGGCCAGGTGGCCACACCCAATTGGTGGGAGCTCCTGGTTTGGTGATTCTCCTGTATCTTCTTCTGGTTTTCTCGTTTCTATTCCAGGATGTGACGAAACAGTCTTGGATTGTTGGCTTCAACCGCTTGATTCAGGGAGGATTCTTCTCAACCAGTTTTTAACCTCTCTGATATGCCAAGATTTTTCCCTGATTCCTTGATTTCGAATTTCTTCTGAATTAAATCAGAATTTGGTGGGCTTTTGGGCTTGTTTCTCATTCCTTTCTTTTAGCAATTGGGCCTACATTAAACAAAGAAGAAGAAGACTTGTTAATAGGATTTATTAGCTTAAAAGTATGGTAAGGTGACAATGTATATGCAATATATGTGACTAATCACACCCCCACACTTATCTTTTGCTCGCCCTCGAGCAAAACATCAGACTAATTCTAATCAATTATTAGACCACTTTCGCAGGTCACTCGATTGCACTGAGCATGTGCAACAAGTCGTTAAACCTCTAGGTTACCCCTAGAGGACGAGTTTTGTCTCGTGAGGGTTTTCAGTGGATTGCACCACAAAATCCATAAAGAAAGAGAAAAAAGTTAGTATTTTCGAAAAGCATTTTGAAAAGAGAAATATTTGAAGGATATTTGTGAGAGATTAAGTAATCTATAAGTTATAGGAATATCAAATTTTTCATTCCTAAACTTAGTCTCTATTCAATAACATGTCACCAATCAAAGTAAGGAGTCAAATTGTTTTTTTCTCATCTAGTCTATTAATTTACCCTGAGTCGTATGCACCATCGTGACTGTGAAGTTGACTAAGGGTTCTTTAACATTAACTCCTATGCCTTATTTATATGTATTTTTGGTGAATTTTATTCCTCAATTTCATTAGGCTTTCTAATCTGCCCATGTAACGAGCCTTCAGTCGCTGACACCCAAACCGGATAGTTTTAGGGCACCAAGTGAGAAAACGCCCCTAAGAATTTAAACACTCGAGCAGACAAGGCCACGAAACCAAGGTTTTTATTTATAGATGAACCCTTTTTAGGCGTGAATACTTATGCTTCATGAGGCATAAATACCCAGCTTAATCAGAGGATTTATATATATACAATTTTTTTTCAAACTTATCTAATTATCTTTTGCATAAATACCAAGGCTTTCTTAGGCCAAAGCACCTAGCTAATCAATAATTAGATTTATTTATATTTTTTATAAGGCATAAGAGTCACTGTTTTTAAACCCTAAGTGTGTAAGTGTATTTAGTGTGCATATTTCATCAAGGTAAATATCAAGACTAAATTACTTTCACAAATTTTCTTCCTAACCCTAAACATCAAACAAGTTATCTTATTTTGACCAAGTGTAAGAAATACTAATTATGATTTTCCTATTTCTTAAAATTGACTTACTTTCTTACAAAAAATATCAAAATATTGTTCTAACCTTTCAAAAAGTTTTATATATATATATATATATTCTCTTTTTTTTGTTTTAATTATATATATATATATATATATATATATATATATATATATATATATATATATATATATGTATGTATGTATGTATATATGTCATGTTAGAACCCTCCCCCACACTTATCTCATGCATTGTCCCTAATGTATGAAAGAAATGTATAAATGCATGAAATAAAATGGAAAAGAGGAAAGTTACCGATACACTGGGTCAAAAAGACCCATAGCCGTTTTATTTACCGACACTGATTCCAAGAAAGGTTTAAGGCGTTGACCATTTACCTTAAAGTCATTTCCATTCTTGGTGTCACTGATCTCAACTGCACCGTGTGGAAACACGATTTTTACAACGAATGGCCCAGTCCATCTTGATTTCAATTTTCCTGGAAAAAGATGAAGCCTAAAATTATAGAGTAAGACTTTTTGTCCAGGGACAAAAGTTTCCTTATGATGTGTTTATCATGGAAAATCTTGACTCTATCTTTAGTGATCCTAGCATTTTCATAGGCCTCATTTCTCAATTCCTCTAATTCGGAAATTGTAATTTCCTAAGGTCACCGGCCTTAGTCAAGTCGAAATTCAACTGCTTGATTGCCCATAAGGCTCGGTTCTCTAACTCAACGGGCAAGTGACAAGGTTTGCCATAGACTAACCTATAAGGAGACATTCCTAGAATCGTCTTGAAAGCGGTCCTGTAGGCCCATAGGGCATCTACAAGTTTGATGGACCAATCTTTTCGGTTTTGGTTCATAGTTTTCTCCAAGATAAGCTTGACTTGTCTATTGGAAACCTCAACTTGCCCACTGGTTTGAGGATGATAAGGTGTGGACAACTTGTGAGTTATGGCATACTTTCGCATAAGAGCTTCAAAAGATCTATTGCAAAAGTGAGTGCCATTATCACTAATGATAGCACGAGGGGTTCCGAAGCGTGAAAAAATGTTCTCTTTCAAAAACTTTATGACAACCTTGTTATCATTAGTTTTACAAGGAATGGCTTCTACCCACTTGGACACATAATCCACAGCAACCAATATGTATTGGTTTCCAAATGAATTAGGAAATGGACCCATAAAGTTGATGCCCCAAACATCAAAGAGTTCTATTTCTAGGATTGGGTTGAGAGACATCATATTTCGTTTTGAGATCCTTCCTACCATTTGGCATCTAGGGCACATCTTGCAAAATTCATAAGCATCCTTGAACAAGGTGGGCCAATAAAACCCGCTTTGTAGCACTTTTTCAGTAGTCTTTGGAGTCCAAAGTGTCCACCGCATGCAAGTTCGTGACAAAAAGACAGAACACTCTTAACCTCCTCATCGGGAATGCATCTCCTAATAATTTGGTTAGAACAGTACTTGAAAAGATACGGTTCCTCCCAAAAGAAATACCAGACTTGGGATAAGAACCGGTATATATCGTTTTTGGACCAATGAGACAGAGTTTGGTTTATGACTAAGTAGTTCACTATATCAGCAAACCAAGGTTCCCTAGAGATAGCTAAGAGATTTTCATTAGGAAAATCCTCATTTATGGGTAATTCGTTGCATGAAGAATTAGGGATCCGTGAGAGATGGTCAGCAACGACATTTTCTATACCTTTTTTTATCTCGAATCTCAAGATCGAATTCTTGAAAAAGGAGGGTCCAACGAATGAGTCGGGCCTTGGCATCCTTCTTCATCATAAGGTACCTATGCGCAGAATGATCGGTGAAAATGGTGGTTTTGGACCCTAGTAGGTAGGGACGAAATTTCTCTAAGGCAAACACTACTGCCAAGAATTCCTTCTCAGTCGTAGTGTAGTTCAATGAGCATCGTTGAGAGCCTACTAGAGTAGTAAATCACATGCTGCTTGTTATCAGTGCGTTGTCCCAGGACAGCGCCTATGGCAAAATCGAAAGCATCGCATATGATTTCAAACGGCTTAGACCAATCCGGTGCAGATATGATTGGTGTAGAAATAAGCTCTCTCTTAAGCTTCTCCCAAGAATTTATGCATTCAGCATCGAAAGTGAAGGACACATCCTTAGCTAACAGATTAGTCAAGGGCCTAGCAATTCTACAAAATCCTTGATAAATCTTCGATAAAAAGCAGCGTGTCCTAAGAAGGATTTGATGTCCTTAACGCATGTGGGCATGGGAAGCTTAGACTTTAATTCCTTTCTTGGAGATTTCATGACCCAAGACAATTCCATGTTTTACCATGAAGTGGCATTTCTCCCAATTCAATGTCAAATTTTTCTCAGCACAACGTTGGAGGACAAGTTCTAAATGGTGGAGACATTGAGTGAATGAATATCCGTAGATGGAGAAATCATCCATAAAGATCTCTAAGATTCGTTCTACCATATCAGAGAAAAGACTCAACATGCAACGTTGAAATGTTGCTGGGGCATTGCATAAGCCGAAAGGCATTCTACGATAAACAAATGTCCCAAATGGACATGTGAACGTAGTCTTTTCTTGGTCCTCAGGAGCAATAGGGATCTGGTTATACCCCGAGTAACCGTCCAAGAAATAGTAATACTCGTGACCCGCCAAACGTTCAAGCATTTGATCAATGAAGGGAAGTGAAAAACGGTCCTTACGAGTTGCATCATTAAGCTTCCTATAGTCAATGCAAACTCAGATCTTCGTGGGAAGTCGAGTTTGGACCAACTCTTTATTCTCGTTTTCCACTATGGTGAAATTGGATTTCTTTGAAACCGCGTAGACAGGACTGACCCATTGGCTATCAGAAATGGGATAAATTATCCTATTGTCTAAGAGTTTTATAATTTCAGCATGAACAACCTCTTGCATTATAGGGTTTAACCTATGTTGCGGGTCTCTTTTAGGGGTGGCATTTTCATTGAGATGACTGCGATGTTGAACGATGGTCGGACTTAATCCCTTTATATCGGTCATAGTCCAACCAATGGCTTCCCTATGTTTTCTTAGAATAGCTTTAAGATCTTCTTCTTCCCCATCATTTAAATGGGAGGCAATGATGACAGGAAAGGTCTCTTGTTCGCCTAGATAGACGTACTTGAGATGCGCAAGTAAGGCTTTTAATTCTAAGGAAGAGGAAGGCTCACTGGAAGGACTAGTCAAATTTGTTGGCTCCATTATTGGTGAAATAGGGTTCGAGGCCCAATTCACATCAGAATCTACAACCTGATCAAGATTAAAGTCGTCAAACTCTAGCCCGAAGTCACACTCAGTTTCTAATTTCAATTCTTCCCGATGTTCACTTGTTAAGTTCTCAATTAGGTTGACTTCAAATGTTTGGTCCTTAATATCGCGGGGTTGTTTTCCTAGATTGAAGACATTAACTTCTCTAGTCATGTCCCCAAAGGTTAACCTCATGGACCCATTCGCATTGGCAGTAGCAAGGAATGGTCGCCCTAGGATAACAGGAGTTTGAGCCCTATGATTGGAGTTAGACACAGGTTGTGTCTCCAGAACTATGAAATCGACAGAGTAAATGAACTATCCTACCCAGATCAGGACATCATTAATCTCCCCTTTTGGAACTTTTACTGAACGGTTAGCCAGTTGGATGGTGACTCGAGTTGAATTAAGATCGCCCAACCCAAGTTGTTGATAAACTGAGAATGAAAGCAAGTTGATACTTGCTCCCAAGTCAAGAAGTGCACAACTAATCTCGGCTTATCCTATTGTGCAGGCAATGGTGGGACTACCTGGATCCTTGTACTTGACAGGGATCGGACCCGATAGTAGCTCACGAATGTTAGTGGCTAAGAAGACCTTTTTTGGTACATTGGTCTTTCTCTTCTTGGTGCACATGTCCTTAAGAAACTTAGCATAGGAAGGGACTTGTTGGATGGCATCAAGAAGTGGCACATTTATCTTCACTTGATTAAATATCTCAATTATCTTGTCCATGTGTGGATTTTGCTGCTCGTTTTTCAGCCTATTAGGAAATGGTACTATAGGCTGGTGCACCTGACTGGTTGACTTATCTTTTTCAGAATTGTCAGAATTGGAAGGATTTGGATTAGATGAGGTGCATGCTTGATTGTGGTTGTGCTGAATGGGATTGGTTGGCGTTGACACTTGATTATCAACTCTCTTTTCTGACCTCAATGTATGGACTACATTACATTGATTTAATGAATTATCCTCAGCCAAATGAGCTTGTTGAGAATTCCTCGGATTGGTTATTGGCTGACTAGGCAGGGTACCCTTCTGTCTCTCATTCTGTGGAGTGGCTAGTTGGCTCATTTGAACGTCTAACCTCTGTATAGTTTGCATGAGAGAATCTTAGTTTTTCATGTATCTTTTCATGTTTTTTTCAAAGTCAGTCATTCTCCTTTCTAGTTGAGGATTCTGGAAGGAGGATTGTGGAGTTTGGTTGGGAAAGTTCTGTTGATAGTTTGAAAAGTTACGTGGATGGTTGGGAGAATTATTATGGAAATTGGAAAAGTTGGGTTGATGATTGGAAGAATTATTGGCATGATGGAAGTGGCTAGTATGATTTGATCGTGAATGGTCATTGTTATTTTGGCTCCATGAGAAATTAGGGTGATTTCTCCAGCCCGGATTGTACGTTGGTGCGTAAGGATTATTGTTTGGCCTTGAAAAGTCCGCATTCATCGGTTCATGGTATTGTTGCTGAGCCTGAAACACAGGGCACTCCTCGAACACATGATTCATGGCTTGGCAGTAAGTACAGCCCGGAGTTGGAAATTGGTTTGGGCTGACTTGATTGACTGGACTTGGTTCCTTCGTTTCTAGAGCTTCCAGTCTTCTTGCTAGGTTAGCTAACTTAGCCTCATTAGCGATGGATGATTCGATAGAATGGAGACCTACTTTTGAAGAGGTGGAGTTAGGATTCCTAGAGATCTCACTAGTAGGTTCCCATTGGATGGTATTTTTAGCTAGGTTTTCATACAAATCCCATCCTTCATTTTCATCCTTCTGCAAGAATCTCCCTTGGCACATACTTTCTAAAAGGGTTTTGGTAGAATAGTCTAAACCGTCATAAAAAATTTGACATTGTCGCAATTTCTCTATTCCATGATGTGGACATTGGACAAGAAGATCTTTAAAGCGTTCAAAGTACCTCCAGAACGGTTCACTCGGTTCTTACTTGAATTGCATGATTGTCTTCCTAATGAGGGCGGTCTTATGAATTGGATAGAATTTCTTCAAGAAGACCTTGATGAAATCATCCCAAGATGTGATAGAACCGGCCGCTAAGCTGTAAAGCCACTTCTTTGCTAGGTCCTTAAGTGCGAAAGGGACAAATCTCAACCTAATAGCATCGTCTACAAGGCGTGAGATTTTCATCATTAGACATACTTCCTCAAATTCTCTTATGAAGAAGTAAGCATCTTCGGACTCTAAGCCATGAAACTTGGGGAGTGTGTTGATGAATTGAGGCTTGAGCTCAAAATTGTATTCACCAACCGATGGAAGTAAAATGCAAGTGGAAGTGAGGTTCTAATAGGGTAGAACCTATCCTGCAATAATGTTGATTGAGCCATTACCAGATCTGGTCATGGTTCAAACTTGGGTGGTGATGTGTTTCTAGTCAACCTAGATGAATTAGGGTCTCTCGACCACACTTGCATACTCAAACACAATCACAATCACAAACAAGTTTACCAACAGTCAACAAAAGTAATCAACCAAGCCTAGTCTAAGGTAACCTCGACCTAGACAACTCCTAACTGGTTGATTGTCCACAGGAGATATAATGTAAACTTTGACCACAAGCTAATCAGCCAGGTCAGGGCAAGATTGGTGGGAGGTTATCCGTCAAAGACGTTCCTTAATTAAGTAACCACCAACCTTCGGGCTTTCGACCCTCAATCCCCTTCCTAGACACTGATTTGGAAGGAGTCAATTTCCAACACCTTCCTCCTTAGGATAATCTCCTAGTGAGTTCAAGATGTCCCTAAGGTCAACGTCTATCAGATTTTACTTAGGCTTAGATTGTGCGTGCTTGGAGATGGTTTGTGGGCTAAGGAAGGGTAATGACTTTCCCACCTTATCTTGAATTGGGTTTTGCCCTTAGAGTTAATTGTGCAAAGTGTGCAAGATATAGAACGTAGCATTCAAAAGCAAATATCACCCAAGAATGTTTCCTAAACTATATGCTATGCATACGTACCTTGTCTCCAGCTCTCTTCAACAGTAATTGTAAAGCAAACGTAATTAGACAAATGCCTAGAATGCATGTCTAAACGTTTTTTTAAGCAATTAACAATCACTCAAATTACTGTTGGATTAAAATAGAGATGGTGGATAGCAGATATAGCAAGAATATAACATACAAAAACTTAATTTTTGCGAGCAATATGTCCTGCAAAAAGAGTTTAGTAGTCCAATGGAATTTTCAGTTTTTGCAACGCAATTTCTTGAAATTCTGTTTCCTACTTTCGAGAGTAGGGGCACAAAATTTGCAAGTCTTCTCTTGCAAAGCTTGAATGCTAGATCTGAATCTTCAAGTCCATGAAACAACCACAAAACTTGTTAAAAAATAAATACACTGTTCCCTCCCCGGCAACGACGCCAAAAATTTGATTGCTAAAATGAAAGAACAACCAAAGAGTTAAGAATTTACCGTGTAGCTTGTGGCTAACGGGTCGTGTCCACGAGGAGGAATACGATGAAAGCTTTTCGGTGTTCTGTTTAATAACAAAGAATTGTGCTTGTTTTTTAGTGAAAAAGAGAATGGAAAGAAGGAGATGATTAAAGAGAAATTGCAACTTTAGAGAAGGCTTTAGAGAAGGTGATTTAAAAAACTCGAAAATTGTTTTGTTGATTATAATAAGGAAGAAAATATGGGCTCACTATCTCACTACTCAACTTTTCATTCTTCTAATAAAATCCTAAATGCCTTAACTTGATCATGGGCAAAACTTAAGACTGATTTTAGAAAGTTTTAAGTAAAGCACATAAGATGGTTGGAAGAGTTCACTCTTTTCTTTAAGAAATCGTTTTGAATCGAATGTTAAATCATCAAGCGCGAAGAAGCAAGTATGAAATAAAAATAGTTCAAGATACGTTCTTAAAAGAAGTACAAGTTTAAAAATTCAAACCCATCCTCATGTGCCTTCAAGAACACATTCAAGAAGAAAGGCTTTAAGTAAGGCATGCAAATGATTCATTGGGTCTTTTTCATTAAAATCAGAGGAGAAGAAGAATTGAAGAGAGGTACAATAGTGAGCCCAGAAAACTGATATAGCTACTCATGAAAAACAAAGAAGAAAGCAAGTAAATAATGTATGACATACCGTAATAAGAGTGGAAGAAAATGTGGCTCGATTCTTATATTGATGTCACTTCAATCTTCAAGTACAAGCACTCAATTCTTCTCTCTCACAAGTATTTGTACTGGACTACAAATTGAAAAATAAAAATACAACTTTTGTGCTATCTAACAAAGAGCCTAAATCCTTAGACAATAAACAAAAATTCTAATTCTCATCTTCGCTCCCTTTTGCTCTGCTGAAACTGGTATTTATAGGGAAAAACCAAAAGGAGGGAATCCCGGGAAGATTGGGGGAGCAAACGCTCCCCCAACTGACACTAGATAGCCGCGAAAACGCGGCTAGGGCCGCGTTTTCGCGACCCTAGTGTGGCCAGGTGGCCACACCCAATTGGTGGGAGCTCCTGGTTTGGTGATTCTCCTGTATCTTTTTCTGATTTTCTCATTTCTACTCCAGGATGTGACGAAATAGCCTTGGATTGTTGGCTTCAACCGCTTGATTCAGGGAGGATTCTTCTTAACCAGTTTTCAACCTCTCTGATATGCCAAGATTTTGCCCTGATTCCTTGATTTCGAATTTCTTCTGAATTAAATTAGAATTTGGTGGGCTTTTGGGCTTGTTTCTCATTCCTTTCTTTTAGCAATTGGGCCTACATTAAACAAAGAAGAAGAAGACTTGTTAATAGGATTTATTAGCTAAAAAGTATGGTAAGGTGACAATGTATATGCAATATATGTGACTAATCAATAATCATGCATATGCCAGGTAATACAGGTGTCAGGTGTCAAGTATAACATGTCAAGTACTGGTGTTGTATATCATGTGTCAAGTATGGCATGGCAAGTACCGGTGTCATATATCAGGGTCAGGGATAGCATGGCAAGTACTGGTGTCATATATCAGGTCAGGGATAGCATGGCAAGTACCGGTTTCATATATCAGGGTCAGGGATAGCATGGCAAGTACCGGTGTCATTTATCAAGTGTTAAATATTGCATGACAAATATCGGTGTCAGATATCATGTGTTAAATATAGCATGGCATGTACCGGTATCAGGTATCATGTGCAAATATAGAATGGTAAGTACCGGTGTCAGATATCATAGGTCAAATATAGCATGGCACGTACGGGTGTCGGGTATCATGTGTCAAATATAGCATGGCAAGTACCGGTGTCGGGTATCATGTGCAAATATAGCATGGCAAGTACCGGTGTCGGGTATCATGTGCAAATATAGCATGGCAAGTACCGGTGTCGGGTATCATGTGCAAATATAGCATGGCAAGTACCGGTGTCAGGTATCATGTGTTAAATATAGCATGGCACTGCCGGTGTCGGGTATCATATGTCAAATATAGCATGGCAAGTACCAAGTGTAACATATCAGTGTCGGTGTTATACATATCAACTTACATATCATGTATAAAAAGCAGGATAACAGTTGTTAGACATGGAACGATGGTAATAGAACATGAAATATCAAAAAGAATGTACTCGCATAATGATAAAATAGATGTATGTTAAAAAGAAACTGTACTCGCCTAAAACTGAAAAACGGCATGAAATCCCGGAACACCAGAAATCCATGCACATGACCAATCCATATATTAATATATATTTATTATTTTTAGAGAGAGAAAGAGAAGAGGAGAGAGAAGTGAGGTTTAGAGAGAGAAAGAGGGATTTCTAGAGAGAGAAAGTCTAGAGAGAGAAAGAGATTTCTAGAGAGAAAGTCTAGAGAGGGAAAGGGATTTCTAGAGAGAAAAATCTAGAGAGAAAGGGATTTCTAGAGAGAGAAAATCTAAAGAGAAAATGAGAATAGGAGAGAGAGTAGAGAGAAAATATTAGAGAGGAGATCAGTTAGAGAGAGAAAGGGTTGTAGGGTAGAGAGAAATGAGAGAGAGAGAGGAGAAGCGCCCCCCTGTTCACGCCCAGGGGGCTTCCAGCCCCCTGGCCAGGCACTGCCGCCGGCCGCTGGGGTACCGCCGGCAGCGCGCTACCGGCCACCCCAGACGAGAGATAGGGAGGGGGCAACAGCCCCCTTCCCTTCAATAAGGCCGCGGCCAGGGCCTGTTCCCTGGCCTGGCCAAACTCTGGCCGCGGCAGCGCTGCCAGAGGGCAGAGAGGGGTGCCGGGGAGGCCACGCCGGCCCTTAATGGCCGGCGCAGGCCAGGGGTGGCTGCCAGCCGCCCCAAAAGAGAGGGAGGAGAGGGAGAAAGAGAGAGAGAGAGGGAGGAAAGAGAGAAGGGAGGGTGCTGCCGCCCCCTCCTCCACCTGCGCACAGGGGGCCAGGAGGCCCCCCTCTAGCCGCGCTCAGCCGCCGGTGACGCGCCGGCGGCGCGCAGTCCCCCCGGGGCAGGGGTGGTCGTCGGGCGCCAGTAGAAAGAGAAGAAGGAAAAAAAGAAAAAGAAAAAGAAAATGAAAAAGGAAAAAAGGGGATTGATTTGAAAAGAAAAGGGGAAGATAGATTATTTAAAAGGAAAATTGATGTGATGGGGCATGTGACTTGGCAGGTGATGTGATGGGGGATGGGCTGTGTCAGAGTTGATTTTGGGAAGGAAAAGAAAAAGAAATGAAGGAAGAAAATAATATTATTAAAATAGGGTAAAAATTGACTATTTTAGAATCGCTCTGAAAAATTCTCAAAAATAGAAAATATTATTTTAAGATGACTAATGAAATTAGATTCGAGAAATTCAATGTAAATTTCAAATTAAAAATCTTGAAATTTTTCGGCGAAACTGGTCGACACCAAAACCGGTGGATTTTTGATAAATTCTAAAAAAATCTCAAAAAAATGATTTTATTTAGAAAATAAGATTTTAAGAGGTAATATGAAAGTCATTTTTAAAAATTCAATTCTGTTTGAAAATTAAAAATCTAGAAATCAGTCAGCGATGCCGTCTGACACCGGTTTTGGAGATTTTGCAAATAATTCTGAAAAATTTCAAAAAATTATTAAAAATCTAAAATATTAAAAAATGATATTTAAAACTAAAATTGGTCAAATCGGATTATCAAAAATGCCAATTTAAGCAATACACTAGGTTCGGGCCTTCGGTTAGATTAGGGCTGACTCGGAGTGCACGAATCCAAATCCAATATAAAACAATCACACCAATAATCATAAAACAAAAGCAAATGCAAGATAAATCAAAGAAATATGTTAGAAAAATCGGAATACGTATCTACGTATGTATTCCAGGAACGGGGTGTTACAGAAATATGGATTCATATTCGAATTGAAAGAATTGTTATTGTTGAATTCCATTTCACAAATAATGACAAACAAAAAAGAAAGAACAAACAACAAACCAAAAAAAGAAAAAATCAAAACCAAGCCTATATTAAGGTTGACCTAGACCTAGACGACTCTTAACTGGTCGATTACCCGGAGGAGGTTGTTGTATGAATCCGACCACAAGCTAATCAGCCAGGTAGGGGCAAAATACGGTGGGAGGTATCTGTGCGTAAGCAACAGACCTTAATTACGCCAAACTACGGTATCTTCGAGGCGTAACCTCTTAATTCCCAACTTTAGACAGCGATTTCACAAGAGTAAGATTCAAAACAAGTTCCACCCTCTGTCAATCTCTTAATGAGTCCGAGATGTCCCTAGAGGCCAACATTTATCAATGTTTATTAGGGCTTGGGTTGTGTGAGTGGGGAGGTGATTTTTGGGCTAAGGAAGGTGATTGATACACAATATTGCATATTTTACCACATAATCCCCATGCATATTGCAAATAAATATATGATTTTTACTCATCTTCTCTATATATTTGCAGGTCCACACTCAAATGAGAGAAAGCCCAATAATCACTTTAATTAGCAATAATTAAAGGGATTAAATCTAAGATTAAAATAAAGCCCAAGATTTGAAATCAGAATCCAGAGAGATCCGCGCTCCAATTGAAGATTCTAGAAGGCCACGTGGATAACAACCTCTCAACTAACCTACAACAGAATTCTGTTTCCCAACAGAATCCGTTTTGCCGCGCCCTTGCCGCGCGCTCGCGGCAGTTTGGAGGTTGTTGGATCTCGGATTTTGCGCCAACAGAAAGGGCTCTTGAAGCTTCTCTCTCAGCCTATAAATATCTACACCTGACCTGCGAGAAAAGACTGAACAGCAAGAGAAGGAGATTAGAGATTAGTTGCATGTATTTTCTTAGGTTTTTCTTTAGGTTTTAGTTCTCCTTCCTCTTCTTCCCTAGATCTTTGCAAGAGAGAGATTGTAAGAGAGAGAGCTTGTGTAAGCAAGGGTGACACTTGTGGAGCAAGGATTGATCCATTCTCTTCAACTCTACTTGAGCAAATTCTAGTATTACTTGCTTTCTTTAATTCATGCTTTTATTTCCTTGCAATTTTACTTCATGCTTGCTTTTATTTTCTTTTGTAATGGCTTGTAGCTAATTTTTCTACCATGTACTAGCTAACCACTAGCCTTGCCATCTTCACTAACTCATGGGTGATTGCTTTAGTTCATCTTGTAAGTTGGATGGTCTTCTCTTCTCCGATGGGTTAAACCACCCTTCATCTACATGAGAAAGTAATTAGATCAACACGCAAGACAAACCTACGCCGATGAAATCAACATGAGGCACGCATTCACTATCACGGAGTTTAGTAAGTTTGGCAAGGTAGTAAGGTTAGCTAGTCATGGCTTTTTCATTCTAAAGTTTTCATTCTTTTAGTTTTAGTTCCAAAGCAAATCTCTTCTTGATTTCCTTTCCGATTATTTCCATCATGAACATATCCATCCACTCTTTCATTTCTTCTTCATTGTTTTATTTTTTTTATTCTTATAAGCATAGAAGAATTCTCGTTTACTTTCTTCACTACGGACCGTAACGCTTCCATCGCTAGCTCTCCCTGAGAATCGACTCGGTATAGCTCTATACTATAACGGAGATAGGAAAGGGTATATTAATCATCTCAAATACATTTGTGGAGTAATTGATCAAAAGGTTGATTCTAAACCTTATCTCTTTCATTTAATATCTGTGCAAATTATACTCCACAATACAACACCTTTCCCGTCTAATCAAATTTTTGGCGCCGTTGCCTGGGAGAGCAACGGATTTTCTTTAAAGTGAAGAACTAAACGAATCTTCTTCTCTGTTGCAGGTTACAGGAGAAGAAAACAGGAAAATTTACATTGCAGTGACATATAAGCGGACCTGGGCCTCTGCTCTCGAAAGCAGAGACCAGGATCCCTCTGACTTGCCGTGTTCCCACGGCAAAAGCCACGGTTCTGCGGCAAGGAGGAGCTCACTACTAATCATTTTTCTGCAGGATCTTCAGCTCTGCAAAATACTTCTGCTGCAATACTTAATTTCCTGTATTATTCACCATACTCCTGCTTAATAAAATCAACAGTAAAAAATTGGTTGTAATTGTTAAAAAAATTGTTTAGACATTTGCATTCTAGGCACGTGTCTTTCAATTCATTTCCTTTTACTGTTGAAGAGTGCTGGAGGCAAGGTACGTTTTGCATTGCATGTAGACTAGGAATCATCTCTTGCTTGATTTTCATGCTTTGAGTGAATTCTAGTTAAATATTTTTGTACACTTGCACAATTCATTTTTAAGGGCATAACCCATAAATAAGATAAGGTGGGGGATTTCATTACCCTTTCCTTAGCCCAAAAATCACCATCCCAGCACTCACTAACCCAAGCCTAATTTAAAAAAAAAAATAGACGTTGGCCCTAGGGACATTTCAGACTCATCTAGGAGATTATCCTAAGGGGAAAAAGTGTTGGAAATAGACTCTTGCAAAATCAGTGTCTAGGAAAGGGATTGAGGGCCGAAAGCCCGAAGGTTGGTGGTTACTTAATTAAGGAACGTCTCTGACGGAAAACCTCCCACCAACCTTGCCCTTACCTGGCTGATTAACTTGTGGTCTACGTCTACACTAAATCTCCCGTGGAGAGTCTAATCAGTTAGGAGTCGTCTAGGTCTAGGTCAACCTTCTTTTGGCTTGGTTTTGATTTTTTCTCTTCTTTTTTGTTTGTTGTTTGATTTTTCTTTTTTTTTTGTTTGTGATTGTTTGTGATATGGCATTCAACAATAATAATTCTTTCCATCCTAATAATAATCCATATTTCACACAGACTCCATTTTATTCGGATAATTCCAACCCGGTGTTTTACAATACGCACCAACCAAATACACCGGGTTGGCCTTATCCGAATCAATATGACCCATACCCCCCATCTAATAATTATAATTTCCATAATAATTTCAACTCTTCACCGAGTCATTGGGGATTCACGTACCCCGAGTCAAATTTTCAAACTCCTTGTCCACCATATTCACCTTGTCCACAGTATTCATTTCCCGATTCCGCTTCATATACTCCTTTTTCTGAACCACCAATTGAAGAAAAAATCTGAGTTACTAAAGAGTATAGAAGCCAATTTACAGAGAGTCGAGCAACAACTTCAAGAAACATTGGTCTCTCCAATTCCACCATATTTTCAAGAGTCTTACTCAGTTCCACCTTTTCCTAATGAACAACCATTTGTCATGGAAACGAGTAAAGATCTCTTGTGTGAGTCCACTCTTCCATCATCACACATTTGTGACTCACATTATTCACAAACTTTCAAAGTCAAGATTCCTATACTCCTATTCTAGAGCAGCCAATTGTAGAAATATCACGTTTAGAAAAGAGTATAGACATCTTGCAAGAGTCTTTGTTACAATATCAAAAAACACGTGCCGAGTCTTTCAATAAGGTGGATGAACAATTGAGTCAATTGGTTAACATCTATAGGAATGAGGAAACTCTATCTTATCAACCTTTGATCAATTCAATTATGCCACACTCTATTGATATGACCCAAGACTCTTGTCATTTTGGAAATCCAGATTCAATTTCAGCACACTCATCTGAACTTGTTCAACCCATTGACATTTTGGCAAGTTTTCTTTTTCCTGAAATTGAACTTGAACATGAATATGATCCTGAACTTCCACTTGATGATTCAATTTTCCTTCCTGATTCAATTATGACTCCGGTGTCTTCACATGATTTCACTTCATTTCCCGAGTCAGTATTGGATCCAGTGCCAGTCCATTTTGAAATTGAATCACCAATCTTTGATGATCATACTGAACTTGACCAATTCCATACTTTTGAAAATCTCATTGATAAATTGGCAAGTTCACTTTTTTGTGGAATTGAATTACATGAGGAATGTGATCTTAAACCCCAACTTAGTGATTCAATTCTTTTTTCCTTATTCAATAATGACTCCGGTATCTTTACCTGACTTCAATCTTTTCCGGAGTCGACATTGGATCCTGTCCCAATTCATAATGAAGTTGAATCACCCATCTTTGAGGATCACATTGAACTTGACCAATTATACACTTTTGATGATCCTATTGACAAATTGGCAAGTTCTCCATTTTGTGGAATTGAACTCAATGAGAAATGTGACCTTGATTTTCTCAATCTCTTTACTTCTGAAACTGATTGTACAATTCTGACAGAAGATGCTGACCTTAGTTTTGAAGAATTGTATGGCGATGAGCTTGAATTCCTTAATCTTGGAAGTAAAGAGATATCACCCATATTAGGTCACATCCCATTGGAAAATGATTGTGGACTTGAGCTTCATTTTTTTGACTTGGACCAAATTCCTGAACTCATTCCGACTCTTGAATCATCACTTGACTTAAGTCACAATCCTGAGTCAGTATTCCTTCCTGAGTCCAAGTCAACCATTCTATCATTTCATACTCCATTCTGGGACAAGGATCTTGATAAACTTGACTCTGAAATTATTTTGAAAATTTGAAAATTGGATGGGGTCAAATTCCTAATAAAAATCATACATGCATACATCATTCTAGTGGGTCATATTCATTATATTTCTGGTGGGTTCCTCAACACCCAAAGCAAAGTTGATTGGGCCATGTTTCGTGGACCAATCAGACCACCACCAGAACCACCACCTTAAGGTAATTTTTTCCTTCCCTCTCTATTTTGTTTCATGCATACATATATCACGATGCATTGAGGACAATGCATGAAATAAGTGTGGGGGAGGGTTTACTAACATAGAGTTTTTAGATTTTTTTTTCTTTTACACTTCTTTTAGAAATAAATAAAATAAAAAAAAACTTTTTAAAATAAGAGACAAATGTTTTGATCTATTTTTAAGAAAATTAAGATGTATCTTAGAAATTAAGAAAGCCTTAATTATGACATCTTAAACCTAGTTGAAATAATAGATCTTGTTTGAAATTATAGGCTAAGTAAGTAAAATTGGGGAGATATTTTTATCTTGAATTTTTTGCCTTAGATCGTATGCACTTCACACTTACACATTTTTGGGATAGAAACAAAGACCAATAAAGGCCATAAAAATTAAAAAAAAAGAAAAACAAATATTAAATAAAACATCACTTATTAAGCTGGATAATTATGCTTCAAGAAGCATGATTATTCACGCCTAACGGTGGTAAAGGAAATAAATAATCCCCTTTAGTTTCGTGGCCTTTTTCACTCGAGTCCTTAAACCCGAGGGATGTTTTCTCATCTGGTGCCCTAAGACCTTCTGGTTTGGGAGTCATCGGTTATAGGCTCGTTACAAGGGTGAACTAGAAAGCCTAAACTAAGGGAAGAAAAAAAAAGAAAAAGAAAATAAATATATAAATAAATGGCTTGATGGTTGGAGTTGAAATCCCAGAAATTTTCACTGAACACGGTGTGCATATTATCTAGGTTTTATGAAAGATAAAGTATTCAATCCAATTTTGAACTCTTACCTTAATTGAAGATAAGATCTTGCATGGAGACTAAGTTTAAGGAAGAATGATTATAGGTGGACTTATGACCTTAGATCACTTATATTTTTGCAAAAATAGTTCGAAAACATGTCTCTTGTTCAAAATGCGTTTTCAAAACACTAACATTTATCTTCTTTCTTTATGGATTTTGTGGGTGTAATCCGCTGAAAATCCTCAGGAGACAACACTCCTCCTCTAGGGTAACCTAGAGGTTTAACGGCTTGTTGCACATGCTCAGTGCAATCGCGTCACCTGCGAAAGTGGTGTAATAAAATGGGTAGTATAGTTTTTTCTTTTCTTTGTTTTGCTCAGGACGAGCAAAAGAATAAGTGTGGGGGTGTGATTGATACACAATATTGCATATTTTACCACATAATCCCCATGCATATTGCAAATAAATATATGATTTTTACTCATCTTCTCTATATATTTGCAGGTCCACACTCAAATGAGAGAAAGCCCAATAATCACTTTAATTAGCAATAATTAAAGGGATTAAATCTAAGATTAAAATAAAGCCCAAGATTTGAAATCAGAATCCAGAGAGATCCGCGCGCCAATTGAAGATTCTAGAAGGCCACGTGGATAACAACCTCTCAACCAACCTACAACAGAATTCTGTTTTCCAACAGAATCCGTTTTGCCGCGCCCTTGCCGCGCGCTCGCGGCAGTTTGGAGGTTGTTGGATCTCGGATTTTGCGCCAACAGAAAGGGCTCTTGAAGCTTCTCTCTCAGCCTATAAATATCTACACCTGACCTGCGAGAAAAGACTGAACAGTAAGAGAAGGAGATTAGAGATTAGTTGCATGTATTTTCTTAGGTTTTTCTTTAGGTTTTAGTTCTCCTTCCTCTTCTTCCCTAGATCTTTGCAAGAGAGAGATTGTAAGAGAGAGAGAGCTTGTGTAAGCAAGGGTGACACTTGTGGAGCAAGGATTGATCCATTCTCTTCAACTCTACTTGAGCAAATTCTAGTATTACTTGCTTTCTTTAATTCATGCTTTTATTTCCTTGCAATTTTACTTCATGCTTGCTTTTATTTTCTTTTGTAATGGCTTGTAGCTAATTTTTCTACCATGTACTAGCTAACCACTAGCCTTGCCATCTTCACTAACTCATGGGTGATTGCTTTAGTTCATCTTGCAAGTTGGATGGTCTTCTCTTCTCCGATGGGTTAAACCACCCTTCATCTACATGAGAAAGTAATTAGATCAACACGCAAGACAAACCTACGCCGATGAAATCAACATGAGGCACGCATTCACTATCACGGAGTTTAGTAAGTTTTGGCAAGGTAGTAAGGTTAGCTAGTCATGGCTTTTTCATTCTAAAGTTTTCATTCTTTTAGTTTTAGTTCCAAAGCAAATCTCTTCTTGATTTCCTTTCCGATTATTTCCATCATGAACATATCCATCCACTCTTTCATTTCTTCTTCATTGTTTTATTTTTTTATTCTTATAAACATAGAAGAATTCTCGTTTACTTTCTTCACTACGGACCGTAATGCTTCCATCGCTAGCTCTCCCTGAGAATCGACTCGGTATAGCTCTATGCTATAACGGAGATAGGAAAGGGTATATTAATCATCTCAAATACATTTGTGGAGTAATTGATCAAAAGGTTGATTCTAAACCTTATCTCTTTCATTTAATATCTGTGCAAATTATACTCGACAATACAACACCTTTCCCGTCTAATCAGAAGGGTGATGAATTCCCCACCTTATCTTGTATGAGTTTGGCCCTTAATTTCAATTCGTGCAAGTGTACAATATAGACAAGAGTATAACACAAAGCGATAAATCACCCACGTGTTTGTCCTATACTATATGCAATGCCATATGTACACCTCAATCCTGATCACAACAATAGAACAAAATACAGTATATTAGAATTGACTTGACACGTGCCTAAATGCAAATGTCTAAACCGTTTTAAAAGCGTCCAAATACCGTATTTTAGTTCTTTAGTTTATTGCGGTGTTTAGGCAATCAAAGCAGGAAAGTAATAGTACAAATCCATTAGCTATTACAATGAACACATCCCAGCACAACAAGATACAAAATGATCACAAAATAGCCGCGTTGGCGTGACCAATGTCGCTTTTGTGCGACTTTTCTTTAGAAACTGGGTCCCTGCTTTCTAGAGCAGGAAGATGCAAAGCTAGTTTTTGTTCTACAATGTTAAGATCCTGTAAAGCATGTCCTGCACACCAAAACAGAGAAGAAAATGTTAACAAAAGCATGAAATCAAAACCATTCCCATCCACGGTAACGGCGCAAAAAATTTTGATCGGGCGGAACAAGCACTCGAAAATGCGTGTTTTATAAAATCAATGAAAAGCTCATATGTGCTAATATTCCCTCGATACTTTCGTTATAGCATTGACTCAACGGGTCGAATCCACAGGGACGGGAGGCGATAGAAGCATTAACAGTTCTTATTCACCTCGGTTGTTAACAAGTCTTCTTTTGTTTAAAGAATTAGAAAAAGAAAAGAAAAGAAAAGAAATCAAGCATGTGGTAGGTGGAGAAGGCGATAAAAATAATGTAAAAATAAAAGAGAAGTGGTTTGGAAAGCAAAATAGAAAATGAAATAAAGACGAACTAAGAAAGCGGTGAAAACAACAATGGGAAAATGATAAAAGAGTTTTGAAAATTGTTTTTAAAACAAGATAAAATAAAACTCATGGCTACTAACTACTAATTGCTCCACTAACCATGCTAACATCTTAGTGATAGTTGCCTCACATGGATCCTTGGACATCACTAATCCTTGGCTTCAAGAGACGATACAGAGCATAGCCCATAAGATTGTTCTTCTACATTCAAACAACACATTCATACCACATAACAAGTTGCAAGCTACTATTAAATCATCAAAACCAGTTAGAGGTGAGTATGAAATAAAGAAGACATTACAAGTTAGCAAGTTAGTGGGTTAGGTGTTAGAAATATTAGAATGTTAGAATCCATCATCATGAGCCATCAATGGCTCTTGCAAGAGCAAGGCCTTGTAGAGGCTATTAGATTCATGTGGATTATCAAGTAAGTGGTTAGATGGTTAGTGGTTAGTAGTTAGATTGCCATGAGAAGAAAAAATTAGCTAAACATCATGTAGAAATGGAGAAGATTACAATGGAGAAGAAAGGAGGCACTTTTATATAGATTGTCACCATCTATTACATCAATCCCTCTCTATCTCTCTCTAAATCTCTCAGCCCTACTATAACATCTAAACACGAAATAAAAATACAAAATATAAGAAATGAAGAACACCTACCTACACTACACTAAAGATAGAAAACCTAGCCTAAAAATAAAAAACTGCCTTGTTTTGGACCTCTACAGGGGTTTTTATAGGCATAAGGGAGTTCTAGAAGACGAGACGGGCCCACGCGTCAAAAATCGACGCGTGGGCCCACCACATTGCCGGGGAACCGCGGCTATTGCTGCGGATCCGCGGCAATACCAGGTACATAAGTCCCTGGTTTTGGTGAGCGCAACCCCGTCGCTTCTAAGATCTTTTTGGTATACTCAATTTCGGGTATTTTCGTCCGGATCTTCGTCTGACGTAAGCAAAGGTCTAGGTTCAATGTATCCTCTAGAAGTTCCCTTACTTGGCCTCCATGTATTGCAGATTTAATTACCCGAAAATGGGTTTAATTAAGCTCTTATTACCCATTTGCCCTCCTTGTCTTGATTATCTGCAAGAGAGAGCAAAACACGATTTAGACCGACATTTTATTCATAAATTGGTAGAAAAATGCGATATAATAATGCAGAATTGTAAGCTAATCACAGATCCATGACATTAACCTTTGAAGATATGACTAAAGAAGTCAATGTCTTCAACTTAGAAAAACAACCCCGCGATGTAGAAGATCAAACATTTGAAGTGAACCTCATTAAGAATATGATGAGTGAGCATAATGAGGCATTAGAGTTAGAAGCTGAGCGTGAGTTCAAGTAGAAATCTGAAGATTTCAACCTTGATTAGATTGTCAAGTCTGCTGTGAATTGGGCATCAAGCCCTATTTCACCGAATCTGGAGCCAACAAACTTGACTCCTACTTCCATTGAGTCTTCCCCTCCTCTAGAATTGAAAGCATTACCCAAACATCTCAAGTACGTCTGCCTAGACGGACAAGAGACTCTTCCAGTCATCATTGCGTCCCATCTGACTGTCGGGCAAGAAGAAAGCCTTACGTCGATTCTTAAAAAACATAAGGAATCCATTGATTTAACTGTGACTGACATTAAGTAATTGAGTCAGCCATACTTCAATATCACATTCATCTCAAGAAGAAGTGACAACAAAGAGTGACTTGCATCGTATGTTAAACGCTATAATGCAAGAGGATGTTCATGCCGAAATTTTAAAACTCCTAGCCAATGGGATCATCTATCCCATTTCTAAATAGTCAATAGGCCAGTCATGTCCACCCGATTCTGAAGCTAGATTCACCATGGTAGAAAACAAGAACAAAGAGTTAGTCCAAACTCGACTCCCCACTAAGATTCGTGTTTGCATAAACTATAGAAAGTTGAATGCTGCCACTTATAAGGATCACTTGCCGCTTTCCTTCATTGATCAAATGCCTGAACGTCTAGCTAGCCACGAGTACTATTGTTTCTTGGACGGTTACTCGAGGTACAATCAGATTCCTATAACTCTAGAGGACCAATAGAAGACCATATTTACATGTCCACTTGGGACGTTTGCTTATCGCCGAATGCCTTTTGGTTTGTGCAACGCCCCGACAATGTTTTAATGTTGCATGTTGAGTCTATTTTCTGACATGGTAGAATGGTTTTGTAAAACTTTCATGGATGATTTCTCTATCTATGAAGATTCATTCGATTAATGTCTTCACCATTTAGAACTTGTTCTCCAACGTTATGCTGAGAACATTTTGACATTAAATTGGAAGAAATGCCACTTCATGGTAAAACATGAAATTGTCTTGGGACATGAAATCTTAAGAAAAGGGATTGAAGTGGATGGAGCTAAGATCGATGTTATTGCTAAGCTTCCTATCCCAAATGCGTGACGGATATCTAATCCTTCTTAGGACACGTAGGTTTTTATCGGAGGTTTATTAAGGAGTTTAGTATGATTGCTGGACCCTTGACTAACCTTTTAGCTAAGTACGTGTCCTTCACTTTTGATAATGATTGTCTTAATTCTTGGGAGAAATGTAAGAAAGATCTAATTTCTGCACCAATCATTTCTACTATAGATTGGTCAAAATCGTTCGAGATCATGTGCGACACTTCAGATTTTGCCATTAGCGCTGTCTTAGGACAACGTATTGATAGCAACCAGCATGTGATTTACAACTCAAGTAGGACCCTTAATGATGCCTAATTGAATTAACAGTACAACCAAGAACGAATTCTTAGCGGTAGTGTTTGCATTAGAGAAATTTTGTCCATACCTACTTGGGTCGAAAATCACCATCTTCACTGATCATTCTATGCTTTGGTACCTCATGCTTAAGAAGAATGTCAATGCCCAGCTTATTTGTTGAATCCTCCTTCTTCAAGAATTTGATCTTGAGATTCGAGACAAAAAGGGCGTGAAAAATGTTGTCGCTGACCATCTGTCACGTATCTCAAACTCTCCTTGCAATGACTTTCCTGTTAATAATGACTTTCCCGATGAACAACTCTTAATTGCCTTTAGGGAACTTTGGTTTTCCGACATAGTGAACTACTTAGTCACAAATCAAACTCCATCTCATTGGTCAAAACAAGATGTCTACGGTTCTTAGCTCAATTGGTATTTCTTTTGGGAGGACCGTATCTTTTCAAGTACTATTTCGACCAAATCATTTGGAGATGTAACCCCGATGAGGAGGTCAAGAGTATTATTTCCTTCTGTCACGAGCTTGTATGTGGTGGACATTTTGATCCCCGCAAGACTGCGACAAAAGTATTATAAAGTGGCTTCTATTGGCTCACTTTATTCAAAGATGCCATTAAATTTTACAAGACATGCCTAAGTGTTAAATGGTAGGTAGAATCTCAAAACACAACATGATACCCCTCAACTCAATTCTAGACATTGAACTTTTTAACGTTTGAGACATTAACTTTATGGGGTTTTTTTCCTAACTCATTTGGAAACCAATACATCTTGGTTATTGTGGACTATGTGTCCAAATGGGTAGAAGCCATTCCTAGCATAACTAATGACAATAAGGCTGTTTTTAAGCTTTTTAAAGAGAATATTTTTTCGCGCTTTGGAACCCCTCGAGACATAATTAGTGATAATGTCACTCATTTCTGCAATAGATCTTTTGAGGCTCTTATGTGGAGATATGACTTTCCACCTTATCATCCTCAAACCAGTGGGCAGGTAGAGGTCTCCAATAGTTAAATCAAACTTATTTTGGAGAAGATTGTAAGCGAAAATTAGAAAGATTGATCCACCAAACTGGTAGATGCCTTATGAGCCTACAGAATCACTTTTAAAACGATTTTAGGGATGTCTCTTTATAGGTTAATCTTTAGAAAGGCTTATCACCTACCTATTGAGTTAACGCATCATGCCTTATGGGCAATCAAGCAATTAAATTTTGATCTAAATAAGACCAGTGACCTTCAAAAATTGCAAATTTTCGATCGTGAGGAGTTGAAAAATGAGGCCTATGAGAATGCTAAGATCACGAAAAATAGGGTTTAGATCTTTCATGATAAGTATATCATAAGGAAAACTTTTATTCCTGCACAAAAAGTCTTATTTTATAATTCTAGGCTTCATCTTTTTCTAGAGAAGTTAAAATCAAGGTGGACATGTAAAAATCGTGTTTCCATACGGTGCTATAGAGATCAGAAACCCCAAGAACGGGAATGACTTTAAGGTAAATGGTCAACGCCTTAAATCTTTCTTAGAATCGATGCCGGTAAATGAGATGACAATGAGTCTAGACCCAATGTATTGGTAACATCACTTCTTTTATATATATTATTTCATGCATCTATATGTTTCATTCATACATTGGGGATAATGCATGAGATAGGTACGGGGAGGAGCACTAACATTTAACATGATAAATAAAAAAAACCTTTTTAACGTGAAAAACAATATTTTGATTTATTATTGTAAAAAGTTAAGATAATCTTAAGAATTAGGGGAATCATCATTAGGATTTCTTAATACTTAGTCAAAATAAGATTATTTGTTTGATTTCTAGGTTTAGGAAGAAAAATTGAAAAAGTAATTTGGTCTAGATTTTTACCTCAGTGAAATATGCACTTTATATGCTTACACACTTAGGATTCAAAACAAAGACTCTTGTACTTTATAAAAAAAGAAATAAAAAGAAAAAGTGAATATATATATATAAAATAAAAAATCCTATGATTAAGCTGTGTAGTTGTGCCTAATAAAGTATAATTATTCACGCCTAAAAGTGATTAATATTATTAATAAAATATTTAGTTTTGTGGCCTTATTTTCTTGAGTCCTTAAGTCCTATGGATGTTTTCTCACCAGGTGCCCTAAGATCGTCCCGTTTGAGAGTTACTAACTAAAGGCTCGTTCATAGTTGAATAAGAAAGCCTAATAAAACTAAGTAATAAAATCGCCATAAATCAAAAATAATAAGGCATAAGAGTTGGAGTTGAAGAATTATGAGCAAAAATTTCATGGTCACAAGGTGCATATGATTTAGGGTAAAATAATAGATTAAGTGAGAGATACGATTTTAATTTTACTTTTAATGATTATAAGTTTTTGAATAGAGACTAAGTTTAGGAATGAACAATTTGGTAAACTTATGACTTATAGATTATTTAAGTTTTTACAAAAGTTTGTCAAATATTTTTCTCTCTTTTAAAAAGGAATTTTCAAAAATACTAACATTTTTTGATTTTTTTTAGATTTTGTGGGTGTAACCACTGAAAATCCTTACGAGATAAAATTCGTCCTCTAGGGATAACCTAGATATTTAACAGCTTGTTACATTAGTCAATGCAGTTACGTGGCCTACGAAAGTGGCTCAAATCTTAGTCTTTAGATTTTGCTTGAGGATGAGCAAAAGATAGCGTGGGGGTGTGATTATTCACATTCATTGCATATTTCATGTCTCAGTTTCATATTTATTATAATTTAAACTCTGTTATTTAATCAATTTAATGTTTAATGATGTGCAGGAGTTAATAATGGAGAAATAGAAGAAATTGTTTAATTTATCCAATTAAATCCGGAGTTTTAAAGATAGGATTTTCTAGTCCAAGCAAATTGATTAGTATTCAATTTTGCATCATTTATATCATATTTTCCATTGATTATTAATAAGAAGCTTGTTTTTAATGAAGTTTTCTCTCTATTTTTCAGGTCCATAGCCCGAAGGAAGAAGAAGCCCAATTTGAAAGTAATTAAGCTAATTAAAGAAGCCTACAAACTTGAAGCCCAACCTACTTTCATTTTAGATGGAATATCTAGAGAATAAGAAGCTTCAAAAGAATATCTAGCCATTGACAGCCTGTGCTCTCTGACGCAAGCCTAACGGCCACAGTATAGCCGTGAAAACACGACTTTTTGCAGCATTTTCGCGGTAGTATTAGGGCCGTTGGCCCTGCATAATTATCAACGGCTGCGATTGCGTGTACCTAGGTTTCTATGCCCATAAATAGACCCCTTGGGCCTCGGTACGAGGGTGATCACAGAGAGCATTTTGTCTAAGGTATTCTCTAGGATTTCTTTAGTAATATCTTGTAATTTCATTCTTTTGTTTTAGTCCAAAAAAAGTGAAAATTCTGTATTGGATCAGTGGCAAATCAATACAAGATTGTTTCATCTTCTACCTTTATTTTCATTGCTTTTACTTGCTCTTTCTTCTTCCATGCAAATAGTATAGAATGACTATTTTCTTGATCTCTCTTTCCATGAATAGCTAACTTCTCTATTTGCATGGCTTACTACCTACTAACCCACTAACCTTTAACTACTTGATTGCTAACCCACATGAATCAATGAGCATCACAATGAGCCTTGTGTAAGCAAGTGCTATGGATGGCTTATGATGAAGCTCTAACACACTAGCATGCAAGTTAACTCTCATATTTCATGCTTAACCATGTGTTCTTGATGATCTATTGATATACTAACCTTGATTTATTTGGTGAGTTAGAGATTACCCATTCATCCTTGTCGATACTGATCATGCACCTGTAATTTACCCAATTCTTGTTTTAAAACAGAACTTAATGGGGTGACATTCAAGTTTTTACCATATAAAGCAAGGTGATGGGGGAAGAACTTTTATTTGCAATCCACATGACATGTTCTCATAGCAAAAGAATGGTGAAGGCCAATGATCCATTGTGAAGCTCTATCATCAAGAAAGTTAGTGGTTAGTGGGATCAATTAGTAGGAGATTAGCCATGCATTTTCACCATCAAAAAAGAAAAATTTACCTTTTTCTCTTTTCAAACTTTGCTTTCTAAGTTCTTCTCTTCAAATCTTCTTTTTAAAACTTGTTTCATTTTCCATTTTCTTTAAGCCACATCTTTCACTTTGAAGTTTTATCTTCCGAAACTGTTTTTTTTCCCAACTTGTTTTCTACACTCCATTTTTACTTTACATCTCCATAATCAAGCTTTTTTACTTTATTTCCACATACCTTCAATCAACATTCCTTCTCTTTTAGTTTTCTTTAAAATTCTTTGAAACAAAAGAAGAATGCCTTGAAACAAATACAAAACCTAACACATGCTTCTATCGCTTTCCCTCCTTGTAGACACGACTCGTTTAGCTTCTTAGTTATAATGATAGTTTCGAGAAAATAATAGCATCATATTGAGCACACATTCCACAATCTAAATCACATGTTTTTTGTGCACGATTTTTCTTTGAACAAAATTTTGGCGCCGTTATCAGAGAGGGGTGACAGTTTTTGTTTGGACTAAAGGATTCTTCTCTGTTTCTGTGTACAAGTTCTGGGATCAAGAAATCAAGAGAAGCATAAACATATAAGTGGTTTAGGGCCTCTGATTTTGAAAGCAGAAACCCAAGTGCCCGCAAATCTGCCATGCAAACGTGACTTTTGCTGCGTTTTCGCAACAATTTGAGTGAACTACTCATCAATTTTTTTTTGCAGGGCTACTGGCTTTGCAAAATCAGCTTTCCGCAAGCATTATTGTTCTTGTATGTCATCACCAGTATACTGCTAATAAACCAACATTAAAAAAAACTTGTTGCAAATTTAAAAACCTTTTTAGACTCTTGCATTTAGAGCACGTGTCTTTACGACTCATTTAAATTACTGTTGAAGAGTGTTGGGCAAGGTACGTAAGCATTGCATATAGAATAAGATCAACTTTTTAGCTAATTTATCTGCTTTGAGTGTATCTTGTTCTGAATATCTTGTATAGTTTCACAAAATCGATTTTAAGGGCAACACCCAAATAAACAAGATAAGGTGGGGAAGTCATTATCCTCCTTTAGCCCAAAAACAATCTTCCAAAGCACTCACAATCTCAAGCCTAATTTAAAACTTGATAGACGTTGGCCCCTAGGGACATCGGGACTCAATAGTAAGTTGACTGGGGGTGAAACTTATAAGAATCTTACTCTTGTGAAATCGGTGTCTAAGATTGGGGATTAGGTGGTTAAGCCTCAAAAATACCGTGGTTTAGTATAATTAATATGCACGGATATCTCCCACCGTATTTTGCCCCTACTTGGCATTAGCTTGTGGTCAGATTCATACAACAACCTCCACTGGATAATCACCCAGTGATGAGTTGTCTAGGTCTAGGAACCTTAGACTAGGCTTGGAGATTGCTTTTCTTTCTTTCTGTTTGTTAATTTCCCTTTTTCATTTGATTGTTGTTTGAACGTTGTTTGTAATGTAACTTTGCATGCAAGTGTGGTCAGGGGACCCAACAACATCATGACTAGTTAGAGAAACACTTTGCAAGTATCTACACTACCCAAAGAGTCACATCCAATCACGGCCAATCACATTTCAATTTAGGACAAATTCTACCCCATCAGGATATCACTTCCTTCATGCATTCAATTACCATAAGCAAATGGTAACAACTTTGAGCTAAAACCACAATTTATAAACACTCTTCCCAGATTTCAAGACATGGAATTGGAGTATGCATGCTTCTTCATAAAGAAATTTGAAGAAGTGTGCTTGATGATGAGAATCCCCCAGTTAGGTGAAGATGTTGTTAGACTCAGATTCATCTCATTTTGACTGAAGGACCAAGCAAAGAAGTGGCTCTATAGTCTAGTGATCGGGGTAAAACCAGAACTTAAAAAGGTGTATTTTTAAAATCAATGTAAAAGTGTGTGCGTACTAATGTTCCCTCGATACTTCCGTTATAGCATGATGGCTATACGGGTCAAATCCACAGGGACGAGAGGCGATAGAAGTGAATAGTCTCTAATACTGCATATTTCAAACCACATCTTCACATTTATTTTATATATAAATGTTGCTAATAATGATTTTCTTGTGTGTTCCTAGGTTCATGATTAGTCTACAAATATGCATTATTATATCGCATTTTTCCACCGATTTATGATTAAATTGTCGGTCTAAACCGTGTTTTGGTCTCTATTGCAGGTAAACCCAGAGTTCAAGGGTAAAGGAGTAATAAGAGCTTAATTAAACCCCTTTTAGGGTAATTAAATCCGCATTACTTGGAGGCCAAGTAAGGGATCATCTAGAAGATACGTCGAACATAGACTCTTGCGCACGTCAGACGAATATTCAGACAAAATTACCAGAAAAGGGATATACCAGGAAGCTGCTAGAACCAACGGGGACCCACTGGCAAAAACCAGGGACCTAAGTCCCTGGTATTGCCACAGAAACGCGGCAATTGCCGCGTTTCCGTGGCAATGGAGTGGAGCCACGCGTCGATTTTCGACGCGTGGCCCCGTCTCGTCTTCCAGAGGCTTCCTAGGCCTATAAATACCCCTGCATCGGTCCAGAACGAGGAGTTTTCGTTTTTAGGAGTAGGTTCTGATTTTCTCTATGTTTTAGGTGAGTGTAGGTAGGTGCTCTTCATTTCAATTATCTTGTATTTTCTTTTCTTTTTAGATCTTGTAGTAGGGCTAAAAGATTCAGAGAGAGAGATAGAGAGGGATTGATGTAATAGATGGTGACAGTCTATGTAAAGGTGCCTCCTTTCTTCTCCAATATAATCTTCTTCATCTTCTACATGATGCTTTGCTAACTTTTCTTCTCATGGCAATCTAACTACTAACCACTAACCATCTAACCACTTACTTGATAATCCACATGAATCGGGTAGCTTCTATAAGGCCTTGTTCTTGCAAGAGCCATTGATGGCTCATAATGATGGGTTCTAACATCTAACTTGCTAACTTGCTAACCAAGCTAACTCTCTCTTATTTCATGCTTTCTTTTAATAGTCTGATGATTTAATGTTTGTATTAGCTTGATCTTGATGCAAGTTTGAATGTAAAGAACCATCTCATTTGCCATGCTCTGTATCGTCTCTTGAAGCCAAGGATTAGTGATGGCCGAGGATCAAATGTGAGGCAACTATCACTAAGAGGTTAGCATGGTTAGTGGAGCATTTAGTAGTTAGTAGCCATGAGTTCTATTTTCTCTTGTTTTAGAAATTAATTTCCAAAATTCTTTTTATCATTTCCATCGTTGTTTTCACCGCCTTCTTAGTTTACCTTTGTTCCATCTTCTTTTCTATTTGTTTCCAAACCACTCCTCTTTGGTTTTCTTCGACGTTTTCATCGCCTTCTCCACACCTATCACATTCTGGATTTCCTTTTCTTTTTCTTTTCACTTTCTTTTTCTAATTTTTTCAACAACAAAGAATTGTTAACATAAAACGTGAATAAAAACTGTCAATGCTTCTATCACCTCCCTTCCCTATGGATTCGACCCGTTGAGCCAATGCTATAACGAAAGTATTGAGGGCACATTAGTACATATACGAGCTTTTCATCGATTTCATAAATACACATTTTTGAGTGCTAGTTCCGCCCCGATCAAAAATTTTTGGCGCCGTTGCTGGGGAACGGGAATGGTTTTGAACTCACGTTTTTGTTAACATTGTCTTCTCTGTTTTGGTGTGCAGATCAAAGTTTATAGGAACGGAATATTGCAGAATAAACACTAGCTTTGCATCTCCCTGCTCTTGAAAGTAGGGACCCAGCTTTCAAAGAACCACCGCACCAACGTGACTTTTGCCGCGAAAACGCGGCCATTTTGTGATAATTGTATATCCTGTTGTGCTGGGATGTGTGAATTGTAATAGCTAGTAGATTTGTACTGCTATCTTTTCTGCTTTGATTGCCTACACACCATAATAAACTAAAGAACTAAAATACGGTATTTGGACGCTTTTAAAACGGCTTAGACATTTGCATTTAGGCACGTGTTAATTCAATTCCAATATACTGTATTTTGTTCTGTTGTTGTGATCTGGAAGGAGGTGTATATATGGCATTGCATATAGCATAAGATAAACACGTGGGTGATTTATCGCTTTGTGTTATATTCTTGTCTATATTGCACACTTGCACGAATTGAACTTAAGGGCAAAACCCAAACAAGATAAGGTGGGATTTCATCACCCTTCCTTAGCCCAAAAATCACCTCCCCATTCACACAACCCAAGCCCTAATAAAATTTGATAGACGTTGGCCCCTAGGGACATCTTATACTCATTAAGAGATTGACCGAGGGTGGAACTTGTTTAGAATCTTACTCTTGTGAAATCGGTGTCTAAGGTTGGGGATTAAGAGGTTACGCCTCGAAGATACTGTGGTTTGGCGTAATTAAGGCCCGTTGCTTACGCATGGATACTTCCCACCGTATTTTGCCCCTACCTGGTCGATTAGCTTGTGGTCGGATTCAAGCAACAACCTCCCCCGGGTAATCGACCAGTTAGGAGTCGTCTAGGTCTAGGTCAACCTTACTTTAGGCTTGGTTTTGATTTTGTCTTTTCTTTTTGTTTGTTGTTTGATTTTTCCTTTTTGTTTGTAATTGTTTGTGAAATGGAATCAACAATAACAATTCTTTCAATCCGAATATGAATCCATATTTCACACCGCCCCCGTTCGATTCGGATAATTTCAACCCGGCTTTTTACAATATGCACCAACCAAATACACCGGGTTGGCCTTATCCGAATCAATACAACCCATACCCACATTCTTATGACTATAATTTCCAAAATAATTTCACCTCGTCACAGAGTCAATGGGGATTCACCTCCCCCGAGTTAAATTTTCAACCTTCTTGTCCCCCGTGTCCACCTTGTCCACCATTTACACAATATTCATTCCCTGATTTCGCTTCCTATACTCCTTTCTCTAGACCTCCAATTGAAGAAAAATCCGAGTTAGAAAAGAGTATAGAAGCCAATCTACAAGAGGCCGAGCGACAACGTCATAAAATGTGGGCCTCTCCAATTTCATAATATTTTCATGAGTCTTACTCAGTTCCACCTCCTTATAATGAACAACCATCTGCCTGGGGAACGAGTAAGGAATTCTTGCGTGAGTCCGAACAACAATCAAATCTTATGGACTCACGATTTCATCATAATTTTCAAAACAAATCATCATCTTTTCAGGCCCAGTCGCAACAAAATGTGAACCAATTAATTATGAAAAGATGCTTGAAATCATGACTCAAGCTCAAATTGCTCATAATCATGACATAGATATGATGGTCAAAAGTCTTCATTCTCATCCTTTGACCATTCCTAATGTCACTAACCATTCTGTCAGAGCCAAAGAGTCATGTTGTTTTGGAAATCAAGATTCAATTTCAGCACACCCATCTGAACTTGTCCAAACTTCAAATGTTAAAGATCCCATTGACATTTTGGCAAGCTATCCTTTTCCTGAAATTGAACTTGAGCATGAATATGATCATGAACCTCAAATTAGTGATTCAATTTTACTTCCTGATTCAATTATGACTCCGGTATTTTCACCTGATTTCAATCCTTTTCCCGAGTCAGTATTGGATCCAGTGCCAATCCATTGTGAAATTGAATCACCAATAATTTATGATGATCATATTGAACTTGACCAAATTCATACTTTTGAAAGTCCCATTGATAAATTGGCAAGTTCTCATTTTTGTGGAATTAAACTCAATGAGGAATGTGACTTTGATCCTCAAATTTGTGATTCAGTTCAAATTCCTGAATCATTATTGACTCCTGTTATATTACCCAAGTTGAGTAACATTTTCGAGTCAGTTTTAATACCTGTCATTCCTGAACTTGAATCACCAATCTTAGAAAGCCACATTCCATCATGGGAAAATGATTGTGGACTTGAGTTTCAACTTCTTGATTTGGACCCACTTCCTGAACCGATCTCGACTCCCGAACCTTTACTTGACTTTAATCTTTTTCCTGAGTCGGTATTAGTTCCTGTACTTCCTGAGTCCAAATCAATCATTCCATTCTGGGACAGGGGTCTTGATGAATTTGACTCTGAAATTATTTTGAAAATTTGGAAATTAGATGGGGTAAAACTCTTAATAAAAATCATATATATATATATACATCATTCTAGTGGGTTGTATTCTAGAGGTCTCTGGTGGGTTCCTCCGGACTCCACGCAAGTTGGATTGGGCCGCATTTCGTGGACCAATCAGACCGCCACCGGAACCACCACCTTGAGGTAACTTGTCCTTCCCTCTCTATTTGTTTCATGCATACATACATCACGATGCATTGAGGACAATGCATGAGATAAGTGTGGGGGAGGGTTTACTAACGTAGAGTTTTTAGATTTTCTTTCTTTTACACTTCTTTTAGGATACTTTTAGAAATCTTCTCTTTTGTATAAGAATTTTCTCTTTCTTTAAAAACTTTTTGAAACAAGAGATAAAGTTTTGGTCTATTTTTAAGAAAATTAAGATGATCTTAGAAATTAAGAAAGCCTTAATTATGACATCTTAAACCTAGTCGAAATAATAGATCTTGTTTAAAATTATAGGTTAAGTATAAAAGATTGGGGAGATAATTTTATCTTGAAATTGTTGCCTTAGATAGTGTGCACTTCACACTTACACAATTTTTGGGATGGAAACAAAAACCTAAAATGCCATAAATTAAAAATAAATAAAAAGAAAAATATATGAAGAAAACATCACTTATTAAGCTGGATAATTATTGAAAATCACCTAGAGGGGGGGTGAATAGGTGATAATGCTAATCAATGCACAATTTAAAAAAATATGAAGCAACAATCTCACAAAGCAAGTGAATATAGCAATGACAATCAAGAGCAAGTATTAATAGCAATGAAAGTAGAGCAAGAATAAGGAAAAGTAAACCAAACGCAAACACTAAGATTTGTTATCGAGGTTCGAGCACCCAGCTCTGCTTTCCCGCCTTCCCCAGAAGGATTCCAACCACTTCCACTATCACAAAGATGTCACAAATACACCGGAGTACCCAACTCCACAATCTCAAGTACAAGTTCTCTCTTGGTAGTAGTCAAAAGACCACAAACTTTCTCTTTCAAAATTCTCTTCCCTTACAAAGGTCCTTAGAGAACAATGAGTAGGAATGAAGCTCTTGTGTGCAAGGAGAAAAGAAAATGAAATCAGAGAACTCTTGAAAACACTTCAGAAATTGAAAGAGAATATCAGCACAAAAACCAAGAAACCAAATCTTTTGAATGCCTTAAACTTTTGGAAATTTTTGAGAATTTTTCTAGTAGTCAAACTCTCCCTAAACACCCCTATTTATAGGAGAGGGCTAGGGTTAAAAGATAAAACATTTTTAAGGCTAATCAGAATGTATTAAAACCAAAACATGTCACTTAAACACACTTAAGTGAGAAAAGGACAAAAATAAATCTGCTCAGAAAACTAGCCGTTACTGTTCAAACGGCTAGTCCAGTCGACCGGCCCGGTCGACCGCTAGTACAAAGAAAATGACCGTTGCAGGCCACGGTCGACAGGCCCGGTCGACCGAAACAAACAGAGAGCTCTGCTCTCAGACCGGTCGACCGGGATGGTCGACCGTCCAAAGACTTCCAAACGTGCACAGATTTGTGCACGTCGGTCGACCGACCCGGTCGACCGACTTCTATCCAAGTCGACTTGTCAGAAGACTTAGTCGACTGGATGAAGTCTGGAAAGGACAGAAAAATAGTTTTAAAAATATTTTGAAAAATCTTTTAACACTCCTAAAAATCACCAAAAATAGTTTTATCATTTTGTATTGATATATAAACATGTGGTAAAAAGTTTAGCTCAAATATCAATCAATATGAACTATTTTTGTCTCTTATCATTTTTACCAAAAACCAAAAACTGTATTTTCTAAAACTTGGATTTTGACTAGAAAATACGTTTTGTCCAAAACTTCTTCCAAATACAAAAACATGATATTTAAACATTTTGAAGCATAATCCTATAAACATGAAACATTTGTATATCAAAGTTTTTGTCATAAATTCCAATACCAAAATAAGTTTTGATAAAACACGAAACTTAAAACACATGATTATGTATATCAAAGTAAGTTTGTAGGTTGAAGATTGTATACAAACTATTTATGTTAGGAAACAAGATGTGCGCAAAAACGTGTGTGATAGAGCTTCAAACCTATTCACTATTCTTTAACAAAATTCTAAATTAAAAACAAATCTAATTATCTTGAGTAATCTTGAAGTCTTGAGCCATGCGATGCCTTGCTAGAGCCTTCTCTTCTATGTTCCTTCCTTGATGTGCAAAAAGCCTTCTTTACTTCATGAACCTAGAAATTCCTTCAATAGCTAAGCAATGGCCTCCAAATATGGTACTAACCTGAAACTTATCTAAACAAACTAATTAGTACCAAATAGCACTTATTTGTTTTGTTATCATCAAAACTCTAAACAAATGGAGAGTGTAACCTTTTGGGCCAACAATCTCCCCCTTTTTGATGATGACAAAACAAATAGGCTATAAACAAATGTATAGGTGAGGAGAAAGCTCCCCCTCAAATTATGCTATATTAAACAAAGAAAAATCATGTAATTTGTAATTTGCAAGTAAACAACATGAAACCAAAAACCAAAAATACTTGCAAAACACTTAAAAACAAATTACAAGAATTCATGAAAACACATCAAAATCTCAAAACATTTAAAAACAAATTACAAGAATTCATGAAAACACATCAAAATCTCAAAACATATATAAACTCATATGGAACCAAAACCATATGAGCCCATATTTCCATACTTAAACTCATTCTCCCCCTTTTTGTCATACATCAAAAAGGGTTTAAAAAAATTTTATTCAATAACACAAACATTAAGTTCACCACAAATGAATGAAAATCTAGCAAAATCAAGTGGTTTAGTGAAAATATCGGCATGTTGCAAATCCGAAGAAACATAATCAATATCTATATCTCCTTTCTCAAAATGATCTCTAAGAAAGTGATATCTAATCTCAATGTGCTTGGTCTTACTATGTTGATTTGCATTCTTTGTCATATGTATAGTACTAGTATTATCACAAAATATTTTTATATGGTTATAATGTAAATCATAATCAAGGAGAGTATGTTTCATCCAAAGGACTTGTGCACAACAAGCCCCCGCGGCAATATACTCCGCCTCGGCGGTTGAGAGAGCTACGAAATTTTATTTCCTAGAGGACCATGAAACAAGACAATTACCAAGAAATTGACATGTCCCACTAGTACTCTTTCTATCTACTCTACAACCCGCATAGTCGGCATCCGAATAACTCGTCATTGAGAAATCTCCGGTTTTCGGATACAATAGACCCATTCCAATCGTTCCCTTAATATAACGAATAATGCGTTTTACTGCAATAAGATGAGACTCTTTGAGACACAATTGAAATCTAGCACAAAGACACACACTAAACATGTATCCGGCCTACTTGCCGTCAAATACAAAAGACTACCTATCATACTTCTATACAATTTAATATCAACATTTTTACCTTGGTCATCCTTATCAAGCTTGGTGGTAGTTGCCATGGGAGTGTTGCAAACCTTTGAGTCTTCAAGTCCAAACTTCTTTACGAGTTCCTTTGCGTATTTGGCTTGACATATGAAGTTCCCATCTTGCAATTGCTTGATTTGGAGTCCAAGAAAGAAATTAAGCTCACCCATTGAAGACATTTCAAATTCACATTGCATAATCTTTTCAAATTCCTTGCATAAAAGCTCATTAGTAGAACCAAAAATTATATCATCAAAATAAATTTGCACAATTAAAATATCATTATCAACATGCTTAGTGAATAGTATTGTATCTACTTTGCCTCTAATAAAATCATTTGAAATGAGAAAACTAGAAAGCCTTTCATACCAAGCTCTTGGAGCTTGTTTCAATCCATACAAAGCTTTATCAAGTTTAAAAACAAAATCGGGATGAACATGATCAACAAAACCGGGAGGTTGAGCAACATAAACTTCTTCATTTATAAAACCATTCAAAAATGCACTTTTCACATCCATTTGAAAAAGTTTAAAATTTTTGAAAGATGCAAAAGCTAGTGTCATCCGTATGGCTTCAAGCCGTGCTACGGGTGCAAAGGTCTCCTCAAAGTCAATTCCCTCAACTTGAGTGTAACCTTGGGCCACTAACCTAGCCTTATTCCTAAGCACATTTCCGGACTCATCCATCTTGTTTCTAAAGATCCACTTAGTACCAATTATTGGTCTATCGTGGGGCCTAGGAACAAGGTGTCAAACTTGGTTGCGCTCAAATTGATTGAGTTCCTCTTGCATTGCTAGCAACCAATATGAGTCCGCCTCGACTTCGAGGATGCTTTTGGGTTCAAAATGAGAAACGAAAGCAAAATTACCACATAAGTCATGGAGTTTGGAGCGAGTTGTTACCCCTTTAGATGCATCACCTAAGATGAGCTCCTTGGGATGATTTGTGGCATATCTCCAAGCTTTAGGAAGCGGTTGAGAGCTTTCCTCTTTATCCTCTTGAACGGTCGACCGTCCAAAGACTTCCAAACGTGCACAGATTTGTGCACGTCGGTCGACCGACCCGGTCGACCGACTTCTATCCAAGTCGACTTGTCAGAAGACTTAGTCGACTGGATGAAGTCTGGAAAGGACAGAAAAATAGTTTTAAAAATATTTTGAAAAATCTTTTAACACTCCTAAAAATCACCAAAAATAGTTTTATCATTTTGTATTGATATATAAACATGTGGTAAAAAGTTTAGCTCAAATATCAATCAATATGAACTATTTTTGTCTCTTATCATTTTTACCAAAAACCAAAAACTGTATTTTCTAAAACTTGAATTTTGACTAGAAAATACGTTTTGTCCAAAACTTCTTCCAAATACAAAAACATGATATTTAAACATTTTGAAGCATAATCCTATAAACATGAAACATGTGTATATCAAAGTTTTTGTCATAAATTCCAATACCAAAATAAGTTTTGATAAAACACGAAACTTAAAACACATGATTATGTATATCAAAGTAAGTTTGTAGATTGAAGATTGTATACAAACTATTTATGTTAGGAAACAAGATGTGCGCAAAAACGTGTGATAGAGCTTCAAACCTATTCACTATTCTTTAACAAAATTCTAAATTAAAAACAAATCTAATTATCTTGAGCAATCTTGAAGTCTTGAGCCATGCGATGCCTTGCTAGAGCCTTCTCTTCTATGTTCCTTCCTTGATGTGCAAAAAGCCTTCTTTGCTTCATGAACCTAGAAATTCTTGCAATAGCTAAGCAATGGCCTCCAAATATGGTACTAACCTGAAACTTATCTAAACAAACTAATTAGTACCAAATAGCACTTATTTGTTTTGTTATCATCAAAACTCTAAACAAATGGAGAGTGTAACCTTTTGGGCCAACAATTATGCCTCAAGAAGTATGATTATTCATGCCTAACGGTGGTCAGAAAAAATAAATAATCCCCCTTAGTTTTGTGGCCTTGTTTACTTGAGTCCTTAAACCCGAGGGATGTTTTCTCATCTGATGCCCTAAAACCGTCTGGTCTGGGAGCCATCGGTTATAGGCTCGCTACATGGGTGAACTAGAAAGCCTAAGAAAACTAAGGGAAGAAAAAAAAAGAAAAAGAAAGAATATATATATAAATAAATGGCTTGATGGTTAGAGTTGAAATCCTAAAAATCTTCACTATCACAAAGTGCATATTATCTAGGTTTTATGAAAGATAAAATATTCAATCTAATTTTGAATTCTTACCTTAATTGAAGACAAGAACTTGCATAGAGACTAAGTTTAAGGAAGAATGATTTTTGGTGGACTTATGACCTTAGATCGCTTATATTTTTGCAAAAATATTTCATAAACTTGTCTCTCTTTCAAAATGCGTTTTCAAAATACTAACATTTGCCTTCTTTCTTTATGGATTTTGTGGGTGCAATCCGTTGAAAACCCTCAGGAGACAACACTCCTCCTCTAGGGTAACCTAGAGGTTTAACGGCTTGTTGCACACGCTCAGTGCAATCGCGTCACCTGCGAAAGTAGTGTAATAACCTCTGTAGTATAGTTTTTCTTTTCTTGTTTTGCTCGGGACGAGCAAAAGATAAGTGTTGGGGTGTGATTAGTCTACAAATATGCATTATTATATCACATTTTCCCACCGATTTATGAATAAATTGTCGGTCTAAACCGTGTTTTGGTCTCTATTGCAGGTAAACCCAGAGTTCAAGGGCAAAGTAGTAATAAGAGCTTAATTAAACCCCTTTTAGGGTAATTAAATCCGCATTACTTGGAGGCCAAGCAAGGAATCATCTAGAAGATACATCGAACCTAGACTCTTGCGCACGTCAGATGAATATTCAGATGAAATTACCAGAAAAGGGATATACCAGGAAGCTGTTAGAACCAACGGGGACCCACTGGCAAAAACCAGGGACCTAAGTCCCTGGTATTGCCGCATTTTCGCGGCAATGGAGTGGAGCCACGCTTCGATTTTCAACGCGTGGCCCCGTCTCGTCTTCCAGAGGCTTCCTAGGCCTATAAATACCCCTGCATAGGTCTAGAACGAGGAATTTTCATTTTTAGGAGTAGGTTCTAATTTCTCTATGTTTTAGGTTAGTGTTGGTAGGTGCTCTTCATTTCATTTATCTTGTATTTTCTCTTCTTTAGATCTTGTAGTAGGGCTGAGAGATTCAGAGAGAGAGATAGAGAGGGATTGATGTAATAGATGGTGACAGTCTATGTAAAGGTGCCTCCTTTCTTCTCCAATGTAATCTTCTTCATCTTCTACATGATGCTTTGCTAACTTTTCTTCTCATGGCAATCTAACTACTAATCACTAACCATCTAACCACTTGCTTGATAATTCACATGAATCGGGTAGCTTCTATAAGGCCTTGTTCTTGCAAGAGCCATTGATGGCTCATGATGATGGGTTCTAACATCTAACTTGCTAACTTGCTAACCAAGCTAACTCTCTCTTATTTCATGCTTTCTTTTAATAGTCTGATGATTTAATATTTGTATTAGCTTGATCTTGATGCAAGTTTGAATGTAAAGAACCATCTCATTTGCCATGCTCTGTATCGTCTCTTGAAGCCAAGGATTAGTGATGGCCGAGGATCAAATGTGAGGCAACGGCGCCAAAAATTTTGATCGGGGCGAAACTAGCACTCAAAAATGTGTAATTTGTGAAATCAATGAAAAGCTCGTATATGTGCTAATGTTCCCTCGATACTTTCGTTATAGCATTGGCTCAACGGGTCAAATCCACAGGGACGGGAGGCGATAGAAGCATTGACAGTTTCTATTCACGTTTTATATTAACAGTTCTTCTTTGTTAAAAGAATTAGAAGAAGAAAAGAAAGAAAAAGAAAAGGAAAACAAGCATGTGGTGGGTGGAGAAGGCGATGAAAACGTCGATGTGAAAAACAAAAAGAGGAGTGGTTTAGAAAACAAATAGAAAAGAAGATGGAACAAAGGTGAACTAAAAAGGCGGTGAAAACATCGATAGAAAAATGATAAAAGAGTTTTGAAAATAGTTTCTAAAACAAGATAAAAGAAAACTCATGGCTACTAACTACTAATTGATCTACTAACCATGCTAACCTCTTAGTGATAGTTGCCTCACATTTGATCCTCGGCCATCACTAATCCTTGGCTTCAAGAGACGATACAAAGCATGGCAAATGAGATGGTTCTTCATATTCAAACTTGCATCAAGAACAAGCTAATACAAATATTAAATCATCAGACCATTGAAAGCAAGCATGAAATAAGAGAGAGAGTTAGCTTGGTTAGCAAGTTAGCAAGTTAGATGTTAGAACCCATCATCATGAGCCATCAATGGATCTTATAAGAACAAGGCCTTATAGAGGCTACTCGATTCATGTGGATTATCAAGTAAGTGGTTAGATGGTTAGTGGTTAGTAGTTATATTGCCATGAGAAGAAAAGTTAGCAATACATCATGTAGAAGATGAAGAAGATTACATTGGAGGAGAAAGGAGGCACCTTTACATAGACTGTCACCATCTATTACATCAATCCCTCTCTATCTCTCTCTCTGAATCTCTCAGCCCTACTACAAGATCTAAAAATGAAATAACATAACAAAATACAAGAAATGAAGAACACCTACCTACACTACACTAAAACATAGAAACCCTAGCCTAAAAATGAAAACTCCTCCGTTCTGGACCTATGCAGGGGTTTTTATAGGCCTAGGAAGCCTCTGGAAGACGAGACGGGGCCACGCGTCAAAAATCGACGCGTGGCTCCACTCTATTGCCGCGAAAACGCGGCAATACCACGGACTTAGAGTGGAATGAAGAAAAAGATCAAAAATTCTATTTATTTGGTGATTTTTTAGATCCTAATATAGCCATTGACTTTGAAGGCTGAATCTGATAACATAGGGTACAGAAAATCAGAAACTGGCAGCACATACCGATAGGGGGACAAACCAGAAGACTACAGCAGGTGGCACCGCGCGCGGCCCCAGGAGGGCCGCAAAAATGGGGCAAAAATCGCGTTTTCGCGGCCTTCTGGTGGGGCCATGTGTCGAGTTTTGACTCGTAGCCCCGTGATGCTTCCTGCTTCCCCTTTAGCCTATAAATACCCCATGTTTTCTAGAACAAGGGAGATGAGAGTTTTTAGAGTAGTTTTTAGGTAGTTTTCTTTCTTTAGTTTAAGTTAGTTTTTTTTCTTCTTTCTCTTTTGTATTTTTCATTTCTTATAGATCATGTAATAGGGAAGAGAGTGAATCATAGGATAGAAGAGAAAGTTCTTGTAATGGAGGGTAACACTCTATCAAAGGTTCTTCCTTTATCTTTATTTGTTTTCTTCTCTCAACTCTTTACATGTTTAAATAATTTTCTCCTCATGGCAACTAACTACTAACCAGTAACTATGCTAACTCCTTACTTGATAATCCACATGAATGTAATAGCCTCTACTTGGCCTTGCCCTTGTAAGAGCCATTGATGGCTCATGATGATGGATTCTAACACTCTAACATCTAACTCTCTAATAGATTACCATTACTTTATTCCATACTTGCTCTAGTTAGTTTTGATGGTTTAAGTGTAGCTTGCTCTGATTTGTTGAGTTTGAATGTGATGAATGATCTTATGGGTTATGCTTTGTAAAGCTCTTGAACCAAGGACTAGTGATGGCCAATGATACATGTGAGGCAACTATCACTAGAAGTTAGCATGCTAATGGAGCCATTAGGAGTTAGTAGCCATGAGTCATTTTTCCTTTTTACTTTATTTTAGAAATAATACAAAAATCACAAATACATTCTTTTCTTTGTTTCCCACTTCTCTGTTTTCACCGTGTCGTTCTTTTCTTTCTTTTCTTTTCTTTTTATTCTTTGAAATATAGAAGAACCTTTAACACACACGTGAACATACCGATAAAGCCTCCACCGCTTCCTATCCCTGTGGATTCCTCTATGCTATAAAGGAAGTATCGAGGAAGCCAAAGCATAAACACTTTAACTCTTGATTTCTAGGTGACACTATTTGTGCACGGTTTCACCCCGTTCAAGAAGCATTAACAGTCCATTCACATTGATATGTTAACAATTTCTTTTTTGTTAAAGAATTAGAAAAACGAAAAGAAAGCCAAAAGTGATAGGTGGAGAGGCGATAAAAACGACGATGTGAAAAGAAATGGAGAAGTGGTTGTAGAATCAGCGAAACAAAACATGAAAATAGAGGTGAAGTGAAAACAAGAAACAAAGTGAAAAACTTTAAGAAGTGATTTGGAAAAATGTGATTGAAAACAAAATAGAAAAAGGGAGGAAAATTTGGATGGAGAAATGATACTAAGTGGTGCACGAAGAAAGTGATGGAAACAATGATAGAAAGATGATAAAAAGACTTTGAAAATATTTTTTAAAACAAAGTAAGAAAAAGAAAGAAAATGTTGAAAACAAACTCATGGCTACTAATTACCAATTGCTCCACTAACATGCTAACCTCGTAGTGATAGTTGTCTCACATGGATCCTTGGCTATCACTAGTCCTTGGCTTCAAGAGACAATACAAAGCATGACACATGAAATGATTCGTCACATTCAAATACATCCATTCCACATAACAAAGTGCAAGTTACTATTAGATCATCAAAATCAAGTAGAGGTGAGCATGAAATGAAAAAGATATTACAAGTTAGCTTGTTAGTGGTTAGATGTTAGAACGTTGATTGTTAGAATCCATTATCATGAACCATCAATGGCTCTTGCAAGAGCAATGCCTAGTAGAGATTAATAGATTTATACGGACTATAAGTAAGTCGTTAGATGCAATGAGAAGAAAACTAGCTAAATATGAGAAGATCACAATAGAGAAGAAAGAAGACACCTTTACATAAATTTGTCACTCTCTATTACATCAATATCTCTCTCCCCCTCTAGAATCAACTCAACCCTACTACAAGGTCTAAAAAGAAAATGAAAATACAAATGAAAAGAGAAGAAAAACTACACTATGCTATACTAAAGATGAAGAAACCCTAGCCTACAGCTTTCTAACCACGTCTTTCGTCTGAAAATGCAGTATTTATAGGCATAGGAGCATCTGGAAGGCGAGACGAGGCCACGCGTTAAAAATCGACACGTGGGCCCACAACATTACCACAAAAACGTGGCAATTGCTGTGTTTTCGCGGCAATACCAAGGACCTAAGTCGCTGATTTCGCTCTGTGGCTTCGTCCAGCTGAGAGGACCTTCTAGATGGTTCTGAATTTTGGTAAATTGGATCCGGTTTTCTTCAAATTCACGCCCAACTTTTGGATCTAATGTATCTCTTAGAAGCTCTCTAGCTTGGCCTCCAAGTAATGATATTTAATTACTCGAAATTGGGTTTAATTAGGCTCTTATTCCAACTTTGCCCTTAAACTCTTGATTATCTGCAAAATAGACCAAACACAGTTTAGAAGCGATATTTTGTTCATAAACCGGTAGGAAAATGCGATATGAAGATGCAGAATCGTAGATTAATCACACTCTCACACTTATCTTTTACTCATCTCGAGCAAAACAAGAAAATAAAAACTAAACTAAAAATGTTATTACACCACTTTCGCAGGTGACGCGATTGCACTGAGCGTGTGCAACAAGCCGTTAAGCCTCTAGGTTTCTCCTAGAGGAGGAGTTTTGTCTTCTGAGGGTTTTCAGCAGATTGAACACACAAAATCTATAAAGAGAAAACAAAAGTTAGTGTTTTTAAAAACACATATGGAAAGAGAGGAAAGTTTTTCAAATATTTTTGAAAAAATTTAAGCAATCTTAGGTCATGAGTCCACCAAAAAATTATTCTTCCTTAAACTTAGTCTAGATGCAAGATCTTGTCTTCAATTAAAGTAAGAATTCAAAAATGGATTGAATATTTTTATCCTTCATAAAACCTAAATAATATGTACTTTGTGATAGTGAAGATTTTAAGGATTTCAACTTTAACCATCAAGCCATTTATATATATATATATATTTCTTTTTTTCTTCTCTTAGTTTTCTTAGGCTTTCTAATTTACCCGGGTAGTGAGCCTTTAGCCGATGACTCCCAAATCAGATGATCTTAGAGCAGCAGATGAGAAAATATCCCTCGGGTTTAAGGACTCGAGTAAACAAGGTCACAAAACTTAGGGGGTTATTTGTTTCTTTTGACCAATGTTAGGTGTAGCTAATCATACTTCTTAAGACACAATTAACCAACTTAATAAGTGATTTTTTTCTTTTCCTATATATGTTTTTTATTATTTTATTATTTTTTATGCCATTTTAGGTCTTTGTTTCCATCCTAAAAATGTATAAGTGTGAAATGCATACTATCTAAGGTAAAAAATTCAGGATCAAATTATCTCTCCAATTTATCTTACTTAGCCTATAATTTTTAACAAGATCCATTATTTCGACTAGATTTAGGATGTCATAATTAAGGTTTCCTTTAATTTTATAAGATCGTCTTTTTTTTTTAAATAGATCAAAACTTTGTCTCTTTTTTCAAAAAGTTTTTAAAGAAAAGGTAAATTCCTATACAAATAGGAAAAATTCTAAGAATATCCTAAAAGAAGTGAAAAAGAAAGAAAATCTAAAAACTTTACGTTAGTAGACTTTCCCCCACACTTATCTCATACATTGTCCTCAATGCATCGTGAATGTATGTATGCATGAAACAAATAGAGAGGAAAGAAAAAATCACTTCAAGGTGGTGGTCCCAGTGGTGGTCTAATTAGTCCACGAAATGTGGCCCAATCCAAATTACATGGAGTTCATAGGAACCCACCGTGACCTCTCTAATATAACCCATTATTATGATATGAACATGAATGGTTTTTATTAAGAATTTTACCCCATCTAATTTTCAAATTTTAAAAATAATTTCGAAGTCATTATTATCAACATGTTTCTCCTAAAATTGAGTGTGAAATGATGGATTGATCGATTTGGACTTAGAAATTAGAGGTACAGGAACCAATACTGACTCAGGAAGTTGATTTAAATCAAATAAAGGTTCTGGGGTCAAAATTTATTAAGGAAGTGGGTCCAAATCAAGAATTTGAAACTCTAGTCCACATTCATTTCCCCAAAGTGGAACGCGACTTTCCAAGAATGGTGATTCAAGTTCAAGAATGACAGGTAAGGGAATCAAAATTGACTCTAAAATATTGCTCAAATCGGGTAACAAAACATGAGTCAATATTGATTCAAAAATTTGAACTGGATCACAAAATTGAGGATCTGAGTCATATTCCTGATTGAGTTCGATTTCATAAAAATGAGAACTTGCCAATTTGTCAATGAAATTTTCAAAAGTATGATATTGGTCAAGTTCAATATGTTGATCATAAAGATTGGTGATTCAATTTCAAGATGGACTGGCACAGATCAATACTGACTCTGAAAATAGATTAAAATCAGGTAAACACACCAGAGTCATTATTGAGTCAAGAAGCTGAATTCAATTGCCAAGTTGAGGTGCCGGATCATATTCATGCTCAAATTCAATTTCAGAAAAGGGATAACTTGCCAAAATATCAATGTGGTTCTTAAAATTTTAATGTTGGTCAAGTTCAAATGGATGCTGAAATTGAATCTTGGTTTCCAAAACAACATGGTTTCTGGTCTAAATCGATAGAGTTAGAATAACTGGATTGATCAAAGATTGATAAGAGCAAGTTTCCTTATTCCTATGAATGTTGACTAATTGACTCAGTTGTATTTATAACCTATCGATAGACTAGGTAAAAGAATTATGAAATTGTTGCGAGGTCTCATGCAAGATTTATATACTCTTTTCTAGCTCAGTTTTTTTCTTCAAATGGTTGTTCTAGAAAGGGAGCGTAGGAATCTTGGTTTTGGAAAAATTTTGAAGATTATGAGTCCAACAAGTTTTAAAATTGTCGCTCGAAATCACGCAAGCGTTCTATACTCATGTCCAAGATTGGTGATTGGTCATTTTGAAGAAAGGGGACTGAGTATAAATCTTGAAAATATTGTAGAATTGGGGAGGCCAACATTTTCTGAAATATTCGTTCGGTCTTTTGGATGGCTTCTATACTTTTTTCTAAATCAGATTTTTCTTCAATGAATTATTTTAGAAAAGGAGTATAAGAAGCAAAATCGGAGAATGAATATTGTGAAAATTATGGATAAGGTGGTTGAAAATTTGACTCGAGGTAGGTGAATCACCATTGACTCTGTGAAGAGTGAAAATTATTTTGAAAATTATGGTCATAAGATTGGGGATATGGGTCATATTGAGTTGGATAAATCCAATCCAGACTATTTGATTGGTTCATGTTATTTAAAACAAGTTAGAGTTATCCAAGTCAAATGAGGTTGATGTGAAGTATGGATTCATATTAGAATTGAAAGAATTATTGTTGAAATCCATTTCACCAACAAACACAAAATAGAAAAAACAAACAACAAAAAAAAGAAAAAATTAAAATCAATCCAATACTAAGGTTGACCTAGACCTAGACGACTCTTAACTGATCGATTACTCAGGGGAGGTTGTTTTATGAATCCGACCACAAGCTAATTGGCCAGGTAGGGGCCAAATACAGTGGGAGATATCCGTGCGTAAGTAACGTGCCTTTATTACATCAAACCACGGTATTTTCGAGGCTTAACCTCTTAATCCCCAACCTTAGCCATCGAATTCACAAGAGTATGATTCTCACAAGTTCCATCCTCGGTCAATCTCTTAATGAATCTGAAATGTCCCTAGGGATAATATCTATTAATTTTTATTACGGCTTGAGTTGTGTGAGTGGGGAGGTGATTTTTGGGCTTAGGAAGGGTAATGACTTTTCCCACCTTATCTTGTATTGGGTTATGCCCTTAAGTTCGATTTGTGCAAGTGTGCAATATTGACAAGAATAATACACAAAGCGAGTAAATGACCCACGTGTTTGTCCTATGCTATATGCAATGCCATATGCACACCTCAGTCCAGATCACAACAACAGAACAAAATACAGTATATTAGAATGAAATAGACATGTGCCTAAATGTAAATTTTAAACCATTTTCAAAGCGTCCAATTACTGTTTTAGTTCTTAATTATGGCAGTGTGTAGGCAACAAAGCAGATAATTAGTAAAAAAATACAACAATATCTACAACTTGCTAGGTCCCTGCAAAAGATGAAGTTCAGATGCCACAAATTAGCCGCATTTTCACGGCTTTTTGGCTTTTTTGCGGCAAAAATATGAGCAGGGTCCCTGCTTTCTAATGCAGGGAGATGCAAGTAAGGCTATACTTCCGCAATACTATGTTTTTATAAAAATTGACCTGTACACCAAAACAGAAAAGAAAATGTTAACAAAAACGTGAGCTTAAACCATTCCCATCCCCAGTAACAACGCCAATTTTTTTTGATCGGGGTAAAACCAGCACTTGAAAATGTGTATTTTGAGATCAATGTAAAAGTGTGTGTTAATGTTCCCTTGATGCTTCATTACAATATGATAGCTATACGGGTCGAATCCACAGGAACGGGAGGCAATAGAAGCATTAACAGTCCATTCAAGTTGGTATGTTAACAATTTCTTCTTTATTAAAGAATGAGAAAAAAGAAAAGGAAAAAGAAAACCAGAAGTGATAGGTGGAGAAGGCGATGAAAATGACGATGTGAAAAGAAATGGAGAAGTGGCTGCGGAATCGGTAAAACAAAACACGAAAATAGAGGTGAAGTGAAAACAAGAAACATGAAACAAAGTGAAAAACTTTAAGAAGTGATTTGAAAAAAATATGATTGAAAACAAAATAGAAAAGGGAGGAAAATTTGGATGGAGAAATGAAATTAAGTGGTGCAAGAAAGTGATGGAAACAATGATAGAAAATGACTAAAAAGATTTTGAAAATAGTTTTTAAAACAAAGTAAGAAAAAGAAGAAAAATGATGAAAAAAACTCATGGCTACTAACTACTAATTGCTCCATTAACATGCTAAGCTCTTAGTGATTGTTGCCTCACATGGATACTTAGCCATCACTAGTCCTTGGCTACAAGAGACAATACAAAGCATGACACATGAAATGGTTCTTCACATTCAAACACATTCATTCCACACAACAAGGTGCAAGCTACTATTAGATCATCAAAACCAAGTAGATATGAGCACAAAATAAAGAAGATTTGCAAGTTAGCTTGTTAATGGTTAGATGTTAGAATGTTAGATTGTTAGAATCCATCATCATGACCATCAATGGCTCTTGCAAGAGCAAGGCCTAGTAGAGGTTATTAGATTCATGTGGATTATCAAGTAAGTGGTTAGATGATTAATGGTTAGTAGTTAGATGCCATGAGAAGAAAACTTGTTGCGCATCATGTAGAAGATGGAGAAGATTATAATAGAAAAGAACGAAGACACTTTTACATAGATTGTCACTCTCTATTACATCAATATCTCTCTCTCCCCCTCCAGAATCAACTCAGCCCTACTACAATATCTAAAAGAAAATAAAAATACAAAAGAAAAGAGAAGAAGAACTACACTACACTAAAGAGAAAAAAACCCTAGCCTACAGCTCTCTAACCACATCTTTGGTCTGAAAATACAATATTTATAGGCATAGGAAGCATCTGGAAGGCGAGACGAGACCACGCATTGGAAATCGACGCGTGAGCCTATAACATTGCCGCGAAAATGTTGCAATTGCCGCATTTTCGCGACAATACCAGGGACCCAGGTCCCTGGTTTCGCTCCGTGGCTTCGTCCATCGGAGATGACCTTCTAGATGTTATGGATTTTGGTAAATTGGATCTGGGTTTCTTCAGATTAGCGCCCAACTTTTGGATCCAATGTATCTTCTAGAAGCTCTCTAACTTGTTCTCCAAGTAATGAGATTTAAATATCTAAAATTGGGTATAATTAGGCTTTTATTTCAAATTTGCCCTTGGACTCTTAATTATCTGCAAAATAGACCAAAACACGATTTAGAAGCGATGTTTTATTCATAAACCATAGGAAAATGCGATATGAAGATGCAGAATCGTAGACTAATCATCTAGCAGTCAGTTTAATTTCATCTTGGGACGATTTTGTAAAAGTTTTCTTGAAAAAATTTTACCCAATCCATGAGACCTTTCTCATCTGGAAGAATATTATGCAGTTTAGACAGAAGCCTAATGAACCGTTTTGAAAATACTTTGAGCGCTTTAAGGGCTTACTGGCCCAGTGTCCCCTTCATGGCGTAGAGAAATGACGACAGTGCCAAGTTCTCTATGACTGTCTTGATTACTCCACGTAAACTCTCCTTGAAATGATGTGCCAAGAAGAATTCTTAAAGAAGGACGAGAATAAGGGATGGGACTTGTACGAAGGCTTAGCTGAAAAAACAATCTAGTGGGAATTAAGTTCAAATAAGTCTAAAAATCAAAATCCAACAACTTCTAAAATCGAACTCCACTCGATAGAATCCTCTATAGCTATAGAAGTCAAAATTACCCACTTGATGAGGAGGCTAGAACTTTTAGAAGCTAAGGAGAAAGGTATGGTAAACCAAATCAACTCACCCCAAATATCAAATCCAGATTGCACTTATTGCTATGCTTTGAACCATGTCTTTGAAGATTGTTCAGTTTACCTAGCTCAACAAATGTTACTAGACAACATGAATGCAACATTTGCCAGACCAAATAACAATTCATACTCTATAACTTACAATCCAGGATGGAATAATCTTTCCAATTTTTCATGGAGTCAGAACAGTCATGAGCAGTAGAAACCAACTTTTCACAATCAATTTCCTGCTCATAATTATCAACCTAACTTTCAACCCAATCATCAACCCCACTTTCATCAAATTTTTAGCCCATCTTTCAGCCAAGTTTTCAACATCAGGCTCCACAACATTCTTTACAAACCCTCTTCTAGAAAGAAAAATGACTGATTTGGAGAAAGCGATGGAAAACTTGTCCAAAACCCAAGCTTCAATGATGAACAACCATAATCAGGTCATCAATAGGTTAAAGGTCTAGATTAGTCAATTAGTTAATTCACTTAGTGAAAGACAGAAAGGGACATTACCGAGCCAACAATTGACTAATCCTAAGAGCTCTTTCCCAGTCCATGAGGCTCAAGATAACCAACTAAATCAATGCAATGTTGTTCATGTCTTAACATCAGGGAAGCAAGTGGACAACCAAGTTTCTTCACCACCAGTCACCACTCAACCAAAATCCAACTCAACTGAAGCATCCACATCTGCAAATTCCAAACCAAACACTTCAGGGAATGAAAAAAAAGTCAGCTGAAGATATGCATAATACTATAGTACCTTTTTCAAATAGGCTAAAAAGCAATAAATCTAATGCATAAATGAAATTTTTTAAAAATGTTCAATCAAGTAAATATCAATGTTTCACTTCTTGATGCCATACAACAAGTGCCTTCATATGCAAAGTTTTTGAAAGATATGTGCATCAAGAAAAGAAAAACCAATGTCCCTAAAAAGGTCTTCTTAGATATGAACATCAGCGAATTATTATCTGGGCACATTCCTGTTAAATACAAAGACCCCGGATGTCCAACCATTGTGTGTACCATAGGACAGACCACCATAAATAGGACATTCTTGATTTGGGAGCAAGTATCAACTTGCTCTCCTTTTCCGTATATCAACAACTTGGGTTGGGCGATCTCCATCCAATACAAGTAACAATTCAATTAGGTGACCGATCAGTGAAAATCCCCAAGGAGAAATCACTGATGTTCTCATTCGGGTAGGGAAGTTCATCTACCTCTTGGACTTTATCGTACTGGAAACACAACCCGTTCTGAATCCAAGATCCCAAACTCCCATCATTCTAGGAAGATCATTCCTTGCTACAACAAATGCAATAATAAACTGTAGGAATGGTTCAATGCATTTAATATTTGGAGACATAACCAAAGAGGTAAATGTTTTCCATTTGGGAAAACAACTTGGGACTCTGATGACCAAACATTTGAAGTGAATTTGATTGAAGGCCTAACGAGTGAATACGAGGAGGAACTGGAATATGAACCTGAATGTGAGCTCGAATTGGAGTTAGACGACTTCAATCTCGACCAAATTATCGATTTCGCAGTAGAATGGGCCACAACTCCAACTCTTTTGAGTCTTGAACCAATAGATTTACCTACAACTAAACAATAATTTTTCTCTGAGTTGAAAGCTCTTCCCGATCACCTCAAGTACGTTTACTTGGGAGAAAAGGAAGCTTTCTCGATAATTATCGCTTCTCATTTAACTGAGTAACAAGAAGAAGATCTTCTTATTGTGTTGATAGATAACAAAGAAGCCATTGGATGGACCATGGCTGACATCAAAAGACTTAGCCTATCAATTGTTTAACATCGCATCCATCTGATTGAAGAGGCCAAACCAAATCGTGATCCACATCGTAGATTGAACCCAATAATACCAGAAGCCGTTCGAATAGAAATACTCAAGTTATTAGACAATGAAATCATTTATCCCATATCTGATAATCAATGGGTTAGCCCTATCCATGCTGTGCCCAAAAAGACTGATTTTACAGTGGTAGAAAATGAGAAAAAAGAATTAGTGCAGACACGTCTTCCTACGAAGATTCGAGTTTGCATTGATTATCGCAAATTGAACTCTGCCACTTGTAAAGATCACTGCCCTCTCCCATTCATTGATGAGATGTTGGAAAGATTGGCTGGGCATGAATACTATTATTTTCTAGATGGACCAGGTACAATCAAATCCCAATTGCCCCTGAAGATCAAGAAAAAACCACGTTCACCTGTCTATTTGGGATGTTTGCATACCGTAGAATGACATTTGGATTATGCAACGCCCCAGCAACATTTCAACGTTGCATGCTTAGCCTGTTCTCCACATGGTGGAACACTTTCTGGAAATATTCATGGACAATTTCTCAATTTATTTAGAACTAGTTCTAAAATGATGCACTGAGAAAAATTTGACACTCAATTGAAAAAAATGTCATTTCATGGTCAAAAGAGGAATCATTCTAGGGCATGAAATTTCTAGAGCTGAGATAGAGGTTGATGAGGCAAAAGTAGAAGTGATTGCCAAACTCCCTGAGCCGAAATGCATTAAAGACATCAGATTTTTCTAGGGCATGTCAGATCTATAGAAGATTCATCAAAGAGTTTAGCAAGATTGCTAGACCGTTGACAAATCTATTAGTAAAGGATGTGCCTTCTATTTTGACGATGGATGTCTAATAGCATGGGAGAGATTGAAACAAGAACTTGTCTCTACTCTAATCATTTCGGCACCTGATTGGATAAAACCATTCGAAATCATGTGCGATGCCTCGGATTTTTCTATCGGCCCTATTTTAGGATAACATATTGATAATAGACAGCATGTGATTTATTATGTGAGTAAAACATTGAATGATGCACAACTTAATTATACTATGATTGAAAAAGAGTTTTTAGCTGTAGTATTTATGTTAGAAAAATTTCGACAATACCTTCTCGGATCTAGAATAATTGCATTCATGGATCATTCCGCACTGAGGTATCTGATGGCAAAGAAGGACGCTAAAGCGAGACTTATTCGTTGGATTCTTCTCCTGCAAGAATTTAACCTTGAAATAAAGGATAATAAAGGCGTGAAGAATATTGTAACAAATCATTTGTCAGATATCCCCAATGCACATGTTGAAATAACACCAATAAATGAAGATTTTCCTGATGACTGATGACCACATCTTAGCTATGTGTAACGAGCCTTGGGATGCAGATATTGTGAACTATCTTGCTACCGGGCAAATACCTTCTGATTGGACGAGTCAGGATAGACATCATTTTTTCGCTCAGGTACGGTTTTTCTTTTGGGAAGAACCATATCTCTTCAAATACTATTCTGATCAAAGCATAAGAAGGTGTCTTTCTGAGGATGAACATAGGAGCATGCTGGTGTTTTGTCAAGAGCTTGTGCGCAGTGGACCCTTTGGTCCATGCAAGACTGCGGAAAAAGTCTTGTAGAGTGGGTTCTACTGGCCTACTCTTTTCAAAGACTCTATCAATTTTTACAGGTTGCGAAAAAATTACCAAATGACAGGTAGAATTTCTAGAAAAGACATGATGCCTTTAAACCTCATTCTTGAAGTAGAGATTTATGATGTTTGGGGCGTCAATTTTATGGGGCCATTTTCCATTTTCTTTAGCAATGAGTACATTTTGGTTGCAGTGGATTATGCATCGAAATGTGTAGAAGCGGTACCATCAAGGACAAATGACAACAAGGTTTTTGTTATATTTCTAAAAGAGAATATCATCTCCCGCTTCGGTGCCCCCCGTGCGATAATTAGTTACAACGGAACTCATTTCTACAATAGGGCTTTTGAAGCCCTAATGTGTAAATATTCAATATCACACAGATTATCCACGGTGTATCATTCTTAAACTAACGGGCATGTTGAGGTTACAAATAGACAAATAAAACTCTGAAAAAAATTGTAGAACAAAACCGAACAGATTGGTCCGTAAAGCTAACAACTGCACTATGAGTTGTTTCATACTCAATTTCAGGATTGATGGTTATTCATTTTGAATCGGTGAGACTGAAAAAGATGAGCATGACTCTTGATAATTTGGTTGAAATGATGAGTCCAACATGTTTTGAAGAATTTATTTTTGGGACATAGCTTCTATACTCTTTTGTATCTCTGATTTTTCTTCAATTGGTGGTTCAGGAAAGGAGTATGTGAAATAGAATATGGGAAAGAAGATGGTAGACAAGGTGGTTGAAAATTTGACTCAGAGGAGGGAATCCCCATTGACTTTGTGAAGAGTGAAAATTATTTTAAAAATTATGGTCATAGGAATAAGGATATGGGTCATATTGAGTCAGACAAACCCAATCTGGCATATATGGTTGGTTCATGTTGTATATAACCGGGTTGGAGTTATTGAGTCAAATGAGGTCGAGGTGAAAAATGAAGTCATTTGGTTGAAAAAAATTTGGTTATATTCCATTTTATCACAATAATCACAAACAAAATAGAAAAAACAAACAAACAAAGAAAAAAAATACAAAAATAAGCTTATACAGGGATTGACCTAGACCTAGACAACTCCTAACTGGTTAGACTGTCTATGGGGGGTATATTGTGGGAATATGACTACAAGTTAATCGGCCAGGTAAGAGCAAGATCAGTGGGAGATATCTATGCCGGAGCAGCGGGCCTAATTATGCCAAATCACCGTTTTTTGAGGTTTCGCCTCTCAATCCCCAACTTTTGACACCGATTTTATAAGAGTCAAATTCTAACAACTTCCCCTTAAGTCAATCTCTAAAATGAGTCTGATATGTCCCTAGGGGCCAACGTCTAGCAAGTTTTATTTAAGCTTAGGTTGTCTGAGCGGAGAGGTGATTTTTGGGCTAAGGGAGGGTAATGACTTCCCCACCTTATGTTCTATTTAAAAGTACACCTGGGGGGGTAATATGTGTACAAGCTAATCTAGGACAAATAATGTGAAATTTAAAACTTAATTGCTAATAGACTATGTGTAACCAAGAGTGAGCCCGAATTTTCCGTGAAGGGATCTAGAACTACTCCTCGAGATTTCTCTAGATTAAGAGTTGAGGTGCTCTAAAAGCTCTCTGGTTGAACACAAGTGTGGGCACACAAACAATATCTAGCATATGAATATGAATAATAAAAGCAATGCATGATATAAGAGAGATAGAGTTGAGAGATAGTGGATCAAACGCAAATACCGAAATATGTTTCGAGGCTCGAACCACTTCACATAGAAGGATTTTCACTACAAACCTCTACACAAGAGGTGGGTACTAAGCTAAAACAAAGAAAATGTTACAATCTTGGTGATCCAATGATCACAAATAACTCTTGGAGATCTCAAAGGATTATAAATAATTTTTCTCACAAACAAATATTCTAAAGGTAGGTTTGAGATGATAGCTCAAGTATGTGAGAAAATAAAGTATTTTGGAAAAGAAACAACAAAGAAAATACTTGGGAAAAACTTCTAAATAGATATGAAATTGAAGAACAAAAACTAAAATTCCCAAAACTTGGTTTTCTTTGATTTTTCAAAAACTTTGAAGCAATAAAAGATAAGAGTTTTGGCGCAAAAACTTCTTTTAAAAACTTGCTAAAAACACTTAAAAAGATAGAGAAATTTGTTCTTGAAAATCTTAGTTGAAAATGGCCTCAAATGACCCATATTTATAGGGTCTGAAAATATAGCCGTGGGGGTCCAAAACAAAATTGACCTGTTGGTCGACCAACCAACGGTCATAATTCTAACCATTGGGTTACCGGTTGACCGTCCGGTCGACCGGCTCAAGGTAATTTGCCTAATGATTGACCGCCCTGTCGACGAAGGTCAGAGACAGAGAGCTAACTCTCTGTCGTTCGACCGACCGGTCGACCGGGGAAAGATCCAGAGAGCAAGATCTCTAGATCGATCGACCGTGCGGTCGACAGGCTCAAGGCCAAGGTAGTTGTGCGCGTCCTGTGCACATCGGTCGACCGTCGACTGCTAGTAGGTTCAGGATAGGGTTTTAGATTTTGAAATCCAACTTGTTTAATCCCTATAAAATCCCATAAAACTCCATAAAATCCATAAAAAAAAGTTCTTATAAATATTTAAAGTACAAATATGTGTGATCAAAATTCAACACATATCACAAATAATTTGAACTATTTTTGTGTTATGGAATTAGATTTTAAACCGAAAACTATATTTTTCATAAATCAAACTTTGAAATGAAAATATATTTTCTCTAAAATTTGTACAGATTCAAAAGCATGATATTTAAACTCATTTGAAGCATAGTATGTATAGATAGAATCCAATACACATGTTGAAGATATATCTATGTTTTTGATGTTAAATCTAAAACTAAATTTTGCTAAAAAACAAAACTCAAAACACATGAACTAGATCATCAAAATAAGTTTTTCTACAATATGAAACAATAATGTATATGGATGAAAGCTAACATATATATAAATCATGTAAACTTGTTTTGATTCTATCTATTCATGAAAATGAAAGAAATGTTCTTAAAAATTCAAAAACGGTTAAACCAAAAATCAAAACTATTGAACTTGTGTGTGAACTTGAGCATATCAAAACTATTTTATCCTTCCATAAGATCTAAATAAAAACTAAGCAAACCTATATGCAAGTCTTCTTGTCAATCTTCATCTTCAAGACGACTCGATCCAAACTTGATCTAAATGAGTTAGATGCCATCGTTTCAATGTGAGCTCTTGAATCAACACTTATTTGCTTCAACACTTTTACTATGAATCTCTTATTGAAGTCAAATCTCTACTAAGATCTTGATCAATATCTGAAACTTATTAAACACAAGATCATTAGCAAACTAACCTTCATAAGTTAGTCATCATCAAAACTAAGGTGAAGGGCCTCTGGCTAACAATCTCCTTCTTTTTTATGATGACAAAATTTATGAGATTATTTATACATTAATTAAGAATAAGCTTCATAGAAGCTCCCCCTTAACTAATGCATAGCAATAAAACATATAGATATGCAATGCGGGCTCAAGATACTAAACATATACGCGTGCACGCGTGTGCGCGCGCACACACACACAAACACTTAATAAGACATGCATATATAAGCATTAATTCTTCTCCCCCTTTTTATCACTTATCAACAAAGGGGTGAAGACAAACAAGCAATATCAATAAACATATTTTGAACAAAATTTTGATATCAATAAGAACAATCAATTGAAAGAAATCAATTGAAAGTGAGATATTCTTTTTGTCAATTGAACATAAAACAATTTTTTACCAATTGATACCAATAGAAAGACATGATGCCACGTTGGTTGGACTAACTCTTTAAGATTCCTCTAAATAAGAGTTGAGATGTCGCGTTGGCTCTCTTGGTTGTATACAAGTGTTAGCAAACAATCCCCAAGCATATAACAATGTGAGCACAAATATATATCAAGCATATAAAGATGAAAACAATATAAGCATGCAAGATATAAACAAGTGAGAGATAGAGAGAGCAATCGCAAACACGAGAGATTTGTTTCGAGGTTCGAGCACACTTGTTCTACGTCCCCGCCTTCAACACTATGAAGGATTTCCACTAAAATCGATCCCACCGGATCACTCGGTGCCGTAACACCTACAAGGCGAGTTCACACTTGAATTCCTTGGACTCTCTAGTCCCTTTACTTGTTCCCGCAAGAACACAACGCAAGCCCACTAGCTCGCCTAGGCCGCACCTCAAACACCGAGTTCACACTAGAACTCGAAATAATGAGAACACACACGTCCGCCTCCTCAAAGTACAAGAAAGAACTCTTGGTGATCTAAACACTTTGATCCCCAATAAACATTTTCACAATAACACTCCTATAGGATGAATATGTCAATGGATAGCTCAAGTGCTTGTGAGAAAAATAAGGATTGAAATTGTGGTAGAAAACACAAGAAAATCACTTTTGAAAAACTCTTAATAAACTCTCCTTTTGAATGGAAGTATTTGGCTCAAATACAAGTGAAGAAAACCTCTTGAAAGAGTAAGAAAAACTAGTGCAAAAATCCACTTGAAATCTTATCTAAAACAGCACCCAAAAGCCCCCTTTAAATAGGCTCCAAAAACTAGCCGTTGGGAGCCAGGATGACCTGTCGGTCGACCGCCCGGTCGACCGGCCAACGGTCAGATTTCTGACCGTTGAGCCAGCGGTAGACTGGCCAGTTGACCGTGGCAAGGATACAGAGAGCTGAGCTCTCTACCGGTCGACCGCCCGCTCGACCGAGGTCGTTTCCAGAGAGCAGACACTCTCTGGCGGTCGACCGGCCCATCTTGTGCACGTCTGTGCACGTCGGTTGACCGTTCCGGTCGACCGGCTCCTGGTTCGGTCGACCGGTCGGTCGACCGCCAGAGCCGGCAGGCCATTTACAGGATTTAAAACTTGAGTTTTTTATTTAAAATAAAATCTCATAAATTCACGAAAAATCTACAAAAATAGTTTCAGTGTAATACTTTGATAAACAAACATGTTTGAGCAAATCAAAACATGTTACAAACATTTTGAACTATTTTTGTAACTTAGAAATTTTGGCTAAAACAAAAACGGTATTTTCTAGAAACCAAACTTCTAAAGGAAATAAGATTTTTCTATAAACTTGTATAAATACAAAAATAAGATATTTTAAACACTTTTAAAGCATAGAGTGTATGGATCTGATCCACTACACATACATGATGAAATATCTATGTTTTGACATTAAGCTCTAAAACGGTTTTGGTTAAAAACACATGTATATAATAAACTCCAAAAACTAAATCGGTATTTTTCAAAATGAAAACTCTTTTGTATTTTTTTAAAATAAAAACTCTTTTATGAAAACTCGTCTAAATCAAGAGTGTGTGTATGGTGTTCTTACATCCTCTAAAGAAGAAAAACGTTCATTACAAGCTCGATATGAGGCCTTTCCGATCGTTTGAGAGTTCTCGCATGACTAAGCATGACGATTAGGGGTTCCCAGTTTGCCCAACATTCCTGTGTCCTCCCCTGGCTCATGGAATTCATCAAATACCCAAAGGTCATAATGATCATTGGCCAGGACGATACCATTCCATACCGTCCCCTTCAACCATCTCTCTAGCCACAAAATGATTCACACTGTTTCGTTGCTTGCTAGAGATGTTGTTGGCCCAAAAGGTTACACTCTCTATTTGTTTAAGTTTTGATGATAACAAAACACATAGAAGCTATTTGGTACTAATAAGTTGTTTAGAATGAGTTTCAGGTTTATACTAGTCATAATGGCTTTTTGAAGTATTTTGCAAAGATAATGGCACTTAAAGGCAAATGGCGCAAGAGGACGTTTTTCATAGGAGAGAAGGCTCTAACTTGGTGTAACTCAGCTCAGGGACTTTCTTTTTCAGTTTTTATTATTTTTAGTTTGTTAAAGGATAGTGTGTAGTATTGAAGCTCAATATTTCCCCACACATAAGTTTTTGCACACGATTTTTGAAAGATATTTCTCTTTATATAAAATAGTTTTATAAACATATCTTAATACTTATAAACCCTATTTAATATAGTGTACAAAATTTTAATCAAAGTTAATTTGAAAAAACTTTAAAGATCTTCAAAACCATTTCTTCAAAAGAGACTATTTTTGGCCTGTTGCGGTCGACCGGACGGTCGACCGGCTCTGTTTCAGGTCAGGACGGTCGACCGAGCGGTCGACCGGGCTTCTGACCGTTTGGGTGTGCATGTGTGCACGTTACCCGGTCGACCGGACCCCATATCGGTCGACCGACCTTCGGCTAACTGAAAGCACCCATGTTTCTGTTTGTTACGGTCGACCGGGCGGTCGACCGTGGGCTGGCAACGATTATTTTTTTAAAAACCGGTCGACCGGCGGTCGACCGTGAGCTTGATTTCAGCCCTAACGGCTAGTTTATTAAACACGTTTTAAAACGTGATTTTTCTCTCTAAACGAATTTGGGGGTTGGATTTGGGTCTAATCTTTCCTAATTATTCATTATAACAGTTTACTTTTTAATCCCTACCTTTATCCTATAAATAGGGATGATTAGGGTTGAGGTGATTACAACAATTCTTTGCAAAAGAAATCAAGTTTAAAGGCTTTCAAAAGAAGTTTTTGCTCTCAGTTTTTGTACTGAAAATTCTCTCTTTTTACTGAAGTTTTTGGTTCAAAACTCTCTTCAATTTCATTTTCTTTTTCACTTACAAAACTTGAGCTTCAATCCTACACATTATTCTCTAGGGTTTTTGTAAGGAAAAAAGTTTTTCAAAAGAGGGTTTGTAGTCTTTTGATCACCAAGATATTCTTGTATTTGTGGCTCCACTACCTCTGGACTAGAGGAGTGTGATTGAGGAGTTGGGTACTCCCTTGTGGTTGTAATTCTTTGTGAAAGTTATAGTGGTTGGAAATCCTTCTGGGTGAAGGCGGGGACGTAGAGCAGGGTGCTCGAACCTCGAAACAAATCTCAGTGTTTGCGATTGGTTTATTTGCTTTATTTACTTGCTTTATATTCATTGCTATATTGTCGATCAATACTCATACAACAAGATTATATTGCGCACCTCAAACTCTTATCTAGAGGAATCACGAGGAAGAGTTCAGAGCCCTTCACGGGGTATTAGGCTTCTAGTCTTGTTTTGGGTGATCGTTACACCATAACATTTTAAATTTGTGCATTGATTAGCATTATCACCTATTCACCCCCCTCTAGGTGATTTCAATTGGTATCATAGCTAGGACTCTAGTTTTTGGCTTCACATCCTTAGAGAGATCCTAAAATTTGCTGATCACTATTTTCATATCTTCATTCATACACTAGTAAAGATGGCCGATAACATTAAGACCCCTCCTAAATTTGATGGACTCAACTTTCCCATATGGAAAGTTAGGATGACTATTTTTCTACAATCTCTAGGTAGTCTAGTTGCTAAGTCCTTGACCAAGTCTTATAGTAGACCCGAAAGTGAGGAGGACACTTGGTCTGAACTCACCTTCAAGGAATTTGATGCTAATTTAAAGGCTCAAAATGCCTTACTTTTAGCTTTGAATGAGGATGATCTAACACGGGTTATCCATTGCAAATCCGCCTATGAGATTTGGTAACACTTATTGGTCACTCATGAGGGAACATCACAAGTCAAGAGAGCTAAAATAGATCTCTTGCGTTCCCAATATGAAAGTTTTAGAATGCTAGAAGATGAATCTATTGATGATATGATTACCAAGTTTACTAAGATTACTAATGCTCTTTCTTCTCTAGGTGATGAAATAAGTAACAACCAAAAGGTGCGTAAGGTGATTCGTGCTCTTCCTTCGTCATGGGAAATCAAAGCTACCACCTTAAAGGAGTTGAATGACAAAGATGAGATGGAGCTCATAAGTCTTATCGAAAACCTTAAGACTCATGAGATGGAGAAGAAGGCTAGAGAAGATGCGGTACCTCAAAAGAAAAAGTTAATAGCTTTCAAGTCTTCCTCCTCCAAATACGATGATGAAGAAAATGATGAAGAGCTATCTCTCTTTGTAAGAAATGTAAAGAGAATATACCGCAAGAATAAGCTCAACTATAGAAGACGATGGGAAGGGAAGGAGGAGAAAAGGATCATATGCTACAACTGTCGGAAACCCGGACACATCATGGCCGATTGTCCAGATTTCAAGAAAAAGTTAATCTTCTCCTTGAAGCAAAAAAGGCCCGTTGAAAAGAAGGTATACAAAGCAACTTGGGATTCGGAAAGTGAATCCGAAGATGAAGTCGACACGACAAACGTGTGTTTCATGACAAACACACTTAAGGTAACCACTCAACCACTTGATGATGAAAGTGAAATAAGTAAAGACATGTTAGTACATCCTTTCGTTGAACTTTCAGAAAGTTTTGATGATAAAAAGGAAGAGTGTTCAAAATTGAAAAAGGAAATTGAAATGCTTAAAAATCAACTTGCTATTTCTTCAAAAGAAAAGGATGAACTATCTTCTAATCTTTTTTCAACGCAAAAAGATTTTGATGAGTATAGAATTGCTTGTAAAGCTAAATATTCAAAAATTGATGAAAATGAATTATCCATGTTAAAAACTAAAATCAATGATTTTGGAAATGTTTTAAAAGAATGTGCTTTTAACTAATAAATTAGAAGAAATGTTTTCAAAGAAGCATATGCACACTCCACATGCTTTTAACACTCCACATGCTAAAAATGATAAAACAACTCATGCCAAAAATTCACATGCTCATCATGCCAACACTTCACATGTCACTCATGTTAAAACTACTCATGCTCACAATTCACATGTTCGTAAGCCACATGCTTATTATGTTTTTAAATATGGTAGAATTTATAAATGTATTTATTGTGGCTGGAATGGCCATTTGGCTAAATTTTGCTATGATCATATAAATAGGACAAATAATCTTATATGGGTTCGAAACACTGACTCTCTAGGACCCAAGAAAATATGGGTACCAAAATCAAGTCCTAAATTATTTGATGTAAGTACATACTAAGGCTCCAAGACATAAGGAGCGGTGATACCTTGATAGTGGTTGTTCAAGGCATATGACATGGGACATCAACAATTTCACAACCCTATCAAGGTACGATGAAGGTGGCACCGTCACCTTCGGAGATGACTCCAAGGGCACCATCATCGGCATAGGTAACATTAAGATTGGTGCAACTTCTGTAATAGAAAATGTTGTTCTTGTTGATGGGCTTAAACATAACTTGCTTAGCATAAGTCAACTATGTGATCGTGGTCTCAAAGTTGTGTTTGATGAATCTTCTTGCAAAATTTTTGATTATAAAACCAATGATTGTATTCTTATAGGATTTCGTGAAAATAATGTCTATATTATTGACATGCTTAATTTGGATTGTTCTACTAGATGCTTGAATGCTTTTGATGAGATTTCATGGTTATGACATAGAAGATTAGGACATGCATCTTTTGATCACCTTGCTAGAATTGATTCTAAGGAATTGGTGAAGGGTATTCCTTGTTTGAAGTTTGAAAAAGACCGCATTTGTGGTGCGTGCCAACTTGGGAAACAAACTAAGTCTTCCTTCAAACCAATCAAGGATATCATGTCAACTAGGCCATTAGAATTGATTCACATGGATCTTTTTCGACCAACTAAAACTAAAAGTTTAAATGGAAATAGATATATTTTTGTTTTAGTCGATGATTTTTCTCGTTTCACTTGGGTTTTCTTTTTGGAGCATAAAGATCAAACTTTTTCGCATTTTAAGATTTTTCGAAAGAGGGTTGAAAAAGAAAAAGGATTTTTGATTTTACGAATAAGAAGTGATAGAGGTGGTGATTTGTTAACCACCTCTTCATGACTTATTGTGATGAAAAGGGAATTAAGCATGAAATGTCATGTCCTAGGACTCCACAACAAAATAGAGTAGTTGAAAGGAAGAATAGAACTCTTCAAGAAATGGCTAGGACTATGATAAGTGAATATGGGCTCCCTTAATATTTATGGGCCGAGGCCGTAAACACCGCATGCTACATATCAAACCGTATTTATTTGTGTAAAAATACTTTCAAAATCTCTTTTGAAATTTATCATTTAAGAAAATCAAATATTTCATACTTTAAAGTTTTTGGATGCAAGTGTTTTGTTTTGAATACTAAAGATAATTTGGGTAAATTTGATGCTAAGGCTTATGAAGCAATCTTTGTTGGCTATTCTAGTACTAGCAAAGCATATAGAGTATTCAATAAATCATCTCATACTATTGAAGAAATTATGCATGTTAATTTGAAGAAACTAATGCTATTGTTAAGAATGTTGTAGAGACTGACTCATTAGGTGAGAACATGGAGAAAATATCCTTGAAGGACTCACCCATCCAAGAAGACAAGTAAGAGCCCATTGGTGAAGTTCAAAAGGATGAAGTGAAAAACTCTCAACCACTTCCTAAAGATTGGAGATACACTACAAATCATCCTAAAGATCTCATCATAGGTGATGTATCAAAGGGGGTAACTACTCGCTCCAAACTCCATGAATTGTGTGGTAATTTTGCATTCATATCTCATTTTGAACCCAAAAACATCCTCGAAACCGAGGGTGACTCATATTGGTTGCTAGCTATGCAAGAAGAGCTCAATCAATTTGAGCGCAACCAAGTTTGGCACCTTATTCCTAGACCCTATGATAGACCAATAATTGGTACTAAGAGAATTTTTAGGAACAAGATGGATGAGTCAGGAAATGTTATTAGGAATAAGGCTAGGTTAGTGGCCCAAGGTTACACTCAAGTTGAAGGAATCGACTTTGAGGAGACCTTTGCACCCGTAGCACGGCTTGAAGCCATACAGATCACACTAGCTTATGCATCTTTTAAAAATTTTAAACTTTTACAAATGGGTATAAAAAGTGCATTTTTGAATGGTTTTATTGATGAGGAAGTTTATGTTGAACAACCTCCCGGTTTTGTAGATCATGTTCATCCAAATTTTGTTTTCAAACTTGATAAAGCATTGTATGGTTTAAAACAAGCTCAAGAGCTTGGTATGAAAGGCTTTCTAGTTTTCTTCTTTCAAATGATTTTGTTAAAGGCAAAGTAGACACCACATTATTTACTAAACATGTTGATAATGACTTTCTTATAGTTCAAATATATCAAATATATGTTGATGATATAATTTTTTGGTTCTACTAATGAGTTACTTTGCAAGGAGTTTGAACAATGCATGCAACGTGAATTTGAGATGTCATTAATGGGTGAATTGAACTATTTTCTTGGACTCCAAATCAAGCAAATGCGTGATGGGATATTTATATGTCAAGCCAAGTACTCCAAGGAGCTCATCAAGAAATTTAGGCTTGAAGACTCAAAAATTTGCAACACTCCCATGGCCACCACCACCAAGCTTGATAAGGACGACCAAGGTAAGTGTGTTGATATAAAATTATATAGAAGCATGATTGATAGTTTGTTCTATTTAACGGCTAGTAGGCCGGATATTATATTTAGTGTGTGTCTTTGTGCTAGATTCCGATCGTGTCCCAAAGAATCTCATTTAATTGCGGTAAAACGCATTATTCGTTATATTAAGGGCACTATTGGAATGGGTCTTTGGTATCCGAAAATCGGAGATTTCTCAATGACGAGTTTTTCGGATGCCGACTATGCGGGTTGTAGAGTGGATAGGAAGAGTATTAGTGAAACATGTCAATTTCTTGGTAATTGTCTTGTTTCATGGTCTTCTAAGAAACAAAATTCGGTAGCCCTCTCAACCGTCGAGGCGGAGTATGTTGCGGCGGAGGCTTGTTGTGCACAAGTCCTTTGGATGAAACATACTCTCCTTGATTATGATTTGCATTATGACTATATAAAAATATTTTGTGATAATACTAATACTATTCATATGACTAAGAATGCAAATCAACATAGTAAGACCAAACACATTGAGATTAGATATCACTTTCTTAGAGATCATTTGAGAAAGGTGATATTGAGATTGATTATGTTTCTTCCGATTTGCAACTAACCGATATTTTCACTAAACCACTTGATTATATTAGATTTTCTTTTATATGTGGTGAACTTAATGTTTATGTTGTTGAATAAGAAAGTTTTCTTGCAAATTTGTCCCTTTTTGATGTATGACAAAAAGGGGAGAAATATGTAGTTTATGTTTTGATTTATGTTTTGATTTTGTGGTATGGTTTGTTGTTTCTGACATAACTTGTTTGTATATATATATATATTTTCAAAAATTCTCTCATAATAGAATGTTTTATACTTGTGTAATATAGCATAATTTGAGGGGGAGTTTTTACCTCTCTTTTATTATATCTTGTGTTATAGCCTATATGTTTTGTCATCATCAAAAGGGGGAGATTGTTGGCCCAAAAGGTTACACTCTCTATTTGTTTAAGTTTTGATGATAACAAAACACATAGAAGCTATTTGGTACTAATAAGTTGTTTAAAATAAGTTTCAGGTTTGTACTAGTCATGATGGCTTTTTGAAGTATTTTGCAAAGATAATGGCACTTAAAGGCAAATGGCGCAAGCGGACGTTTTTCATAGGAGAGAAGGCTCTAGCTTGGTGTAACTCGGCTCAGGGACTTTTTTTTTAGTTTTTATTATTTTTAGTTTGTTAAAGGATAGTGTGTAGTGTTGAAGCTCAATATTTCTCCACACACAAGTTTTTGCACATGATTTTTGAAAGATATTTCTCTTTTATATAAAATAGTTTTATAAACATATCTTAATACTTATAAACTCTATTTAATATAGTGTATAAAATTTTGATCAAAGTTAATTTGAAAAAAACTTTAAAGATCATCAAAACCATTTCTTCAAAAGAGACTGTTTTTGGCCTGTTGCGGTCGACCGGACGGTTGACCGGGCTTCTGACCGTTTGGGTGTGCATGTGTGCACGTTACCCGGTCAACCGGCCGGTCGACTGGACCCCATATCGGTCGACCGACCTTCGGCCGACTGAAAGCACCCATGTTTCTGTTTGTTACGGTCGACCGGGCGGTCAACTGTGGGCTGGCAACGGTTATTTTTTTGAAAAAACCGGTCGACCGGCCGGTCGACCGTGAGCTTGATTTCAACCCTAACGGTTAGTTTATTAAACACGTTTTAAAACGTGAGTTTTCTCTCTAAACAAATTTGGGGGCTGGATTTGGGTCTAATCTTTCCTAATTATCCATTATAACAGTTTACTCTTTAATCTCTACCTTTATCCTATAAATAGGGATGATTAGGGTTGAAGTGATTACAACAATCCTTTGCAAAAGAAATCAAGTTTAAAGGCTTTCAAAAGAAGTTTTTGCTCTTAGTTTTTGTGCTCAAAATTCTCTCTTTTTACTGAAGTTTTTGGTTTAAAACTCTCTTCAATTTCATTTTCTTTTTCACTTACAAAATTTGAGCTTCAATCCTACACATTATTCTCTAGGATTTTTGTAAGGGAAAAAGTTTTTCAAAAGAGGGTTTGTGGTCTTTTGATCACCAAGATATTCTTGTATTTGTGGCTCCACTACTCTAGACTAGAGGAGTGTGATTGAGGAGTTGGGTACTCCCTTGTGGTTGTAATTCTTTGTGAAAGTTACACTGGTTGGAAATCCTTTTGGGTGAAGGCGGGGACGTAGAGCTGGGTGCTCGAACCTCGAAACAAATCTCAGTGTTTGCGATTAGTTTATTTGCTTTATTTACTTGCTTTACATTCATTGCTATATTGTCGACCAATACTCATACAACAAGATTGCATTGTGCACCTCAAACTCTTATCTAGAGGAATCACGAGGAAGGAGTTCAGAGCCCTTCACGGGGTATTCGGCTTCTAGTCTTGTTTCGGGTGATCGTTGCATCATAACATTTTAAATTTGTGCATTGATTAGCATTATCGCCTATTCACCCCCCCTCTAGGTGTTTCAGATGTGGGTAGAGGAAGTCTCAAAAAGCAAAGGCCGAGCTGTAGGTCACGTGACCTGCACCGAAAACTTGAGCAATCCACTAACTACTCTATCCTTTCCATTTTAACTGAAAATAAAATCTTAACTAAAACAAACCTAGACACAAGTCTTGATCTTGAAGCTCTTCACTTGAAGTCTTCACATCTTCTTGACTTGGTCCAAGCCTGATCCAAAGATCTAGACTCCTCTTGAGTACTTGATGTGGTCTTGATGTACAAGCTCTTGAATCAAACCGTGCTAGCTCCAAAACTTGACTTAAATCCTTTGATTAAGCTAAACACCAACTAAGATCTTGATCATAAATCTGAGACTAAATAAACACAAGATCTTTAGTACTATAACTGTATGAGTTGATTATCATCAAAACTAGAGTGATGGGCCTTTGAGCTAACAATCTCCCCCTTTTTGATGATGACAAAACTCATGGAGTTATATATGCATGGATTAAAGTAAAGCTTCAAAGAAACTCCCCCAACTCATGCATCTCAATAAACAATAAGATATTCAATGAAGCACATGATACTAAACAAATATGTATGCAAATATGAGGAGATAAACATGCCAATCAAGCATAAAACTCATCAAATTCTTATCAAATTTTTCTCCTTTTTGTAAAGCAAACAACAATACGCATAAACAAAAATTCTTCTCCCCCTTTATGTATAAAGATAGGAAAACATGCATATATACTAAAATACTTCTCCCCCTTTTGGTCAATCATCAACAAAGGGGTTAAAGTAAACACAAAACATTGTTCTCCCCCCTCTTTGTGAGAAACAAAAAAAAAAATCAACAAAGAGGTGAACTCAAATCAACCAATAAAGAGATATATGCGATATACATTCATGAAGAGGAAGACGCTAAGTTAACTTCCCAACATATATGCATTACATGAAGAAGAGATGACAAGCCCTAATTCACATAACACATAATATGCAATGCATAAAAGGAGATGTGAAGCTCCCCCTACACACGTGTACCACATAAAGAAGAGTTATCAAGCTCCTCAATATAAGATACACTCAACATGAATCTATATGTAGAAGAGATGTTAAGCTCCCCTTACATATAGGCAATACACATCAAAACATTTTTAATATTTCTTATTAAGACAAAATTTTGAATTTTCTCAATATAACAAATTTTGAGATATCTTAGTAAATCAAATTTTAAGATACCAATTGTAAATAAACATTACAAATTTTGAATTTTAATTGTAATTGACACATTTTACCAATTGAAATAACAATAAAATTTTGATACAAATTGTGATCTTGATACCAATGAAAGAAAGTATTTTATATTTTGATATGAATATAAATTTTCATGGATACCAATTGAAATAAATAGATCAATAGATACCAATTGAAATATATTGTACATTTTGATATCAATAAAAATACTAATTGTAAAAAAAAAATACCAATTGAAGATAATGCATAAGCTTATATAAAAGATACTAATTGAGAAATCAATTGAAAATTAAGATTTGAATTAAACTTAGCATAAACATACTTTGTGCTTTAAACATGTAAATATCTTGAAAATCAAGCACAAACAAATCATATATATGTATGAAAAGAGAATATCAATAGAAATTGATATTAATTGAAATGAAGCATACATATATAGAAAATATGAGTATATACAAAATAAATATCAATTGAGATACCAATTGAAAATAACAATGTAAATCAAGTATATAACTCATAATTACCACCCTTTTTATGCACAAGATAAAAGATTTTAAATAAGGCTTACAAGGCATACTCGCCCATCCTTCCTCCCTTAAAAGGGGTTGGTAGGAGTTTTTAAAAATAGAGTTTGAAAAATATTTTTATAGAGAAAAATACTACCAAATGAAGACTAAATAACTAGTTAGATTAATTTTTGAAAAACTAGTTAAAGATCCTTCAAAACATGAAACCAAATCATATGTATCATTAAACATACTAAATACATAAAGTTTGACACTCGAAATCTATAAGGCTAAAAAATAATCATGAAACAAAGTCATGAATAAACAAATAAAGTGTGAGTGTACAAGACTCATGTAATTAGCATTTTTATAAAAATAATCAATGAAGCTCAAAACAAATATCATTTATCAAAAAATCATGAAGATCATAAAGATTTTATTTTTCGTCTAAAAACAAACTTCTAGGTATATGTATGTTTTTATCCAAAACTAATAATATGCATATATATCCCAAACATAAAAGAGTCTATAATTTAATTTGCATGAAGGCAAATGACTCAAGTGGTATACATGTATATTTATTAGATTTGAACATAAAATACATATACATGAAGTAAAGCATATAAATAGGCAAAACAAGTGTAAATGAGGAAATCATCAAAACTACGCTATACATGTGCATATAGTGAGTACAAATGAACAATGAAGTACAAACGTATATGAATTAAATGTTGCTCACTACTTTTACACGTATATATCCAAGTTTTGATAAAAACTACATTAACTAGTATTTACCACATGAAGCACAAAACAAATAAAACATGAACATTTTAACAAACACTAAAACATGCTAAAGATCATCAATCATAAATGCATGTAAACTAAATTAGGAGTTTTAGAGAAAGTTACCAAACCAAAGAACTATGCTCTAATTTTCCAAAACATGGTGGTTGTCCCACCAAACCTCCTTGATAGCAGTGCATCAAATGTGTGTCCATCAAGTCCATGTGCATCCACCATCAAGGCACCAATCCTCTCACGTTTTGTGAGAGCCCGCACCTACATCAAATATACAAGGTGAGGATTTTGGTACCCATTTTCTTTTGGGTCCATGAGGGTTAGCATTATAAGGAACCCAAACATTCTTATTAGCAAAATTTAAAACATTTATTTTATCATAACAAAATTTTGCTAAATGGCCTTTACGGCCACAATGTGTATACTTGTACACTCTAAGATGCATATGTGTATGAGTGTGATCATGACGTGCAAAGTGTGCATATGCATGTTGTAGGTGTTGTGCATGAACATGAGGAACTTATTTCTTTTGAAATAAGGATTCCAATCTTTTATGGTTAAATGCACAATTGCTCAAAGTTGAGCTAAAACTATCAATTCTATTTTTAAAAAATTTAACTTCATTTTTATCAATGATAGCATGATGAGAATGAGAATCATTTTTCTTATTCTTTTTAGAAACATTAACTTTTTCTTTTTCAACAATTTTTCTTTTCAAAGAAGTGTTTTCATGCAAAGTAATTTCTTTTTGTTTTTCCACCAAAACAATTTTATTTTTCAAATAAGTATTTCCATCACAAAGATCATTTAATTTAGAAAGCAAGGAAACATATTCATTTTTCAAAATTTCATTTTCTTTTGAAACACATTCCAATTTATCTTGTAAAGAATCTTTTTTTTTTAACATGCAATCAAATTTGTTTTTCATTTTCTTATTATCTTTCTTAAGTAATTCATATTTTTCTAAGAGCTGCTGACAAAATGATGCTAGTCATTATAAGGCATATCAACATTCTCTTCTAGCTCGGATTCGGTAGTTACCTCAAGGGGGTTATCCCCTTGGACCATGTAGCACACGTTGGAAGCCTCACTTCCAACATCCGAGTCGCTCCCCGCATAATATTGTTCTTTTTCGCCAAGGGAGATCAAAGAGTTCCATACTACAAAAGCCGAATCAAGATTAGCAACCCTAGATAAATAATCATCATTTAGGGTAGATCTTAAAGCATGTAGGGCTTTTGCATTAGCTTCAATATTTTTGCCATTTAAACAATAAGAATCTTTAATAGTGGCAAAATAAACATGAATCCCTAAGGCTTTGAGGTATAAAAACATCTTAACCTTCCAAGTTTGGATGTTAAGAATGTCAAAAGTGAGAGTTAACATGAAATCCATGGTGTGTGTAAACAAATATTGTGATTAGCTATAAAATGAGGATTTTTAACTCTAGGTTGTAAGACCCAAATCAAGAGCACTTGGCTCTGATACCAATTGAAATCACCTAGAGGGGGTGAATAGGTGACGAGCTAATCTAATGGTCAATTAGTGCGAAATTAAAACTTCTTAAACTAAACACCAAGAATAACACAAGAGTGTAGCCGAATTCCCCGTGAAGGGCTCTGGACTAACTCCTCAAGATTCCTCTAAATAAGAGTTGAGGTGCCGCGTTGGCTCTCTTGGTTGAATACAAGTGTTAGCAAACAATCCCCAAGCATATAACAATGTGAGCACAAATATATATCAAGCATATAAAGATGAAAGCAATATAAGCATGCAAGACATAAACAAGTAAGAGATAGAGAGAGCAATCCAAACACGGGAGATTTGTTTCGAGGTTCGAGCACACTTGCTCTACGTCCCCGCCTTCAACACTATGAAGGATTTCCACTAAAATCGATCCCACCGGATCACTCGGTGCCGCAACACCTACAATGCGAGTTCACACTTGAACTCCTTGGAATCTCTAGTCCCTTTACCCGTTCCCGCAAGAACACACCGCAAGTCCACTAGCTCGCCGAGGCCGCACCTCAAACACCGAGTTCACACTAGAACCCGAAACAATGCGAACACACACGTCCGCCTCCTCAAAGTACAAGAAAGAACTCTTAGTGATCTAAACAGTTTGATCACTAATAAACACTCTCACAATAACACTCCTATAGGATGAATATGTCAATGATTAGCTCAAGTATTTGTGAGAAAAACAAGGAATGAAATTGTGGTAGAAAACACAAGAAAATCACTTTTGAAAAACTCTTGATAAACTCTCTTTTTGAATGGAAGTATTTGGCTCAAATACAAGTGGAGAAAACCTTTTGAAAGAGTAAGAAAAACTGGTGCAAAAATCCACTTGAAATCTTATCTAAAACAGCCCCCAAAAGCCCCCTTTAAATAGGCTCCAAAAACTAGCCGTTGGGAGCCAGGATGACATGTCAGTCGACCGCCCAGTCGACCGGCCGGTATACCATGGCAAGGACACAGAGAGCTGAGCTCTCTACCGGTCGACCGCCCGGTCGACCGAGGCCGTTTCCAGAGAGCAGACACTCTCTGGCGGTTGACCGTGAGGTCAACCGGCCCATCCTGTGCATGTCTATGCACGTCGGTCGACTGTTCCGGTCGACCGGCTCCTGGTCCGGTTGACCGGTCAGTCGACCGCCAGAGCCTGGCAGGCCATTTATAGGATTTAAAACTTGAGTTTTTTAGTTAAAATAAAATCCCATAAATTCATGAAAAATCTACAAAAATAGTTTCAGTGTAATACTTTGATAAACAAACATGTTTGAGTAAAATCAAAACATGTTACAAACATTTTGAACTATTTTTGTAACTTAGAAATTTTGGCTAAAAACAAAAACGGTATTTTCTAGAAACCAAACTTCTAAAGGAAAATCGGTTTTTCTATAAACTTGTATAAATATAAAAATAAGATATTTTAAACACTTTTAAAGCATAGAGTGTATGGATATGATCCACTACACATACATGATGAAATATCTATGTTTTTGACATTAAGCTCTAAAACGGTTTTGGTTAAAAACACATGTATATAATAAACTCCAAAAACCAAACCGGTATTTTTCAAAATGAAAACTCTTTTGTATTTTTTCAAAATAAAATCTCTTTTATGAAAACTCATCTAAATCAAGAGTGTGTGTGTATAGTATACTTGAGCAATCCACCAACTATTCTACCCTTTACATTTTAACTAAAAATAAAATCTTGACTAAAACAAACCTAGACACAAGTCTTGATCTTGAAGGTCTTCACTTGAAGTCTTCACATCTTCTTGACTTGGTCCAAACTTAATCCAAAGAGCTAGACTCCTCTTGAGTACTTGATGTGGTCTTAATGCACAACCTCTTGAATCAAATCGTGCTAGCTCCAAAACTTGACTTAAATCCTTTGATGAAGCTAAACACCAACTAAGATCTTGATCATAAATCTGAGACTAAATAAACACAAGATCATTAGTACTATAACTATATGAGTTGATTATCATCAAAACTAGAGTGATGGGCCTTTGGGCCAACAGAGAGGAGGCCACGGGCTTGAGCGCGCAGCAATTGGCCACAAGAAAGCCGCGAAAACGCAGCAAAAGCCGTGTTTTCGCGGTTTATTGATAGAGATAGGAGGTCTGTTTTATTTTGAAGACTTCGGCCTAAATCTTCTATAAAAAGGACCCCCTGCAGTACGTATGGAGCACCTCATCTATAGAGAAGAAGAATAAAGCTAGGGTTAAGGATTTAGAGTTTTTTTGTTAGATTAGTTTAGCCTCTTTTGAGTTCTCTTATTTTTAATTGTTGTTGGCTTTGGCTTGGCTATTGTAAGGAGGAAGGAGAAGGAGCTTGTACCCAAGGATTGCATCAATAAAGATCTTAAAATAAAAGATGGATAAAACAAAAAGAATGCTAGGCTAGAATAATTCTAGGATAGCTAATCACTAGATCGACTAGGGTTAGTTGATTAGTCTAATGAATTTGCAATCTAGGGTTAGATTAATCCTTTGAAGTTTAATGATGCTAGTCCAACTTAATGATTTAGATAATTAGGGCTTGGCTTTGGATTAGAGTAGGGTTTAGCTTTAGATTAAGTTTAGGGGGATGGTTTGGCATAGTTTAATGATTAGGGATTGGCTTTGGCTTGGGGTAAAATTAGGGTTTGGCTTGGCGTAGTGTAGACAAGTTAAGTTGGACATCTTGCTCTTCTTACTTAGGGTTAACAAATCAGATGAATGTTTCATTAGTTTAAAAGATACAACTCCTAGATCGAGACTAGTCGTGAAGGTAGATTAGCAACCTAGACTCTTACTCTTGATTAGATCTACTTTCTTATTTCAAACTACAACCAACCTTTCTTCTAAGTCTTGACTACGATATACCGTACTACCAACCCTTCCATTGCCTCCCTACCAGTGGAACATGACTCGCTTTGGCTCTTGCTTCAGCTGATAGAATTGAACAACGAGAAGAATCTAACCTTCTAATTCTTTGATTATTTGTTTTTATTTTCGTACATATTTATAACCTCGTTCAAGTTTCAATCAGGTTTTCAAAAATATGATTCGAAGATTATTTTAGCATAGTTTGAAAAATACTACCAAATTGAAGAATAACAAAACTAGTTTTATGATAATTTTGAAGAATAGTACGAAATCCTTCAAGTAAGGAATAAAAAAATACATATTCCATAATATATGAAAACTGCACGAGAAGCGACTTTCAAAAATTGATAAAGCTCATATAGGCTCTTGGATCAAAACTATGAGTTAACAAAAGATATATAGAGTGTACAAAAATCATGTAATCAAGAAAATCATGGAAATAAGGCATTGAAGCTCATTTAAAATTCATTTATAAAAAACATGAAGCTATAAAAAATTTAATTTTCATCAAAAACTAAACAGCTTCAAGGTATATATTTGTTTTATCGAAACTAAAAGGCACCTTCGCTACAAGGCCAAGAACAAAGCACCGCAGCGTGCAAAAAGCGAAGTTACTAAGACTTCACTCCCAAAATCTTCCAGTGCTAAGTTCGCACCTTGCGGCGGAGCTACATGTTTAACTTCGCCAAGCGAAGTTAATATAACTAACAAGGTGATTTCCGAATTACCTAAAAGCAGAAGCTTCAGGCTAAAAGTATCCGACTCGAGCAACCTCGCATAATTTTGTTCACACTGATTTCTGGGAATTTCTAACTAACAAGCGGATGTTAGAACCACTCCATTCTCCTCCTTCTTATTGTGAACATGCCGACAGTCCATTCAGTCCATTGCCAACAAGAACCAGTGCCTGCCACCTTTCCAATCCGACAGTCGGTTTTTAATCGATTATTAGTGCGAACTCCTACCGAGCATCACAAAAAGGAGCAAATCGCGAAGTCTACTAGATCTACCATCTGTATCTGTCAACATGATACGAAGGGGACGTGAATCGCGTAGGGGTAGGCAAACACCATGTGGTGCTAACTCCCCTTCGTTCAGTTCTCCAGACTCGGACTATAGCCCTGGCTTAGGCCAAGTCTTGGTAGGAGAAGAAGGTGTGTTCTGAAACACCAGATCTAGGGTGGCAATACTCTACAATTATGATGAGCCATCCTCTTCGACTAGAGTAATATCACCAGAACAGCTAAAAAGTTTATTCCAATGGTCTGATGATGAGGGGGAAGATAGTGGGTATGCCTCTTCAGCAACAGTTAGTTCGGTGCGAACGGGCAGAGTGTCGGTGCATATGGCCAATAACAGTAATGATGACCTCTGTCGATGATTGGATGCTCAAGAGCAAACCTCTAAGGCCCAGCAAGAAGCCTTGGATAACATTCAACAGATGCTCACTCTCACTCCTCACCAACCGAAATAACAATGATGCTGGGAGTAATCATAATGAGGAGGAGCATAATGATGATGAGCAACCTAGGACTGAGAAGTCCAAGGAAAGTTCTTCCATCGATGCTGAAGTTCTTAAAGGTATGCAAGCTCAGATCGCATCCCTAGCTCAGAGGGATGAATTGAAGAAGGCAAGCATGACTCGTCCTTATCCACTCAAGTGGGACTCGGTACAATATCCTCCAAAGTTTAAACTACCTACGTTACATACGTATGATGGTAAAAGCTCGCAAACCAGCATATCTATTACTTCTGATCTCAGACCGGTAACGTTATAGATAGCGATGCTATCATGACCAGACTGTTCATTGGAACCTTGAAGGGAGTCGCATTTGACTGGTTTCGAAGCCTTCCTCCAGGCTCTGTCAATTCCTAGATCAACTTAGAGACTCGATTCCATTCTCGTTTTTATGAGGACGACACTGGGTTAATCATGGATAACCTTCTTTTCATCGTGCAGAGGAAAGAAAAATCCGTCCATGACTACATTGAGCGGTTCAGAAACTTATCTCTGATGTGCCTAGCGGGATGCCATTGCCATGCTCTTGCAGACATGTAGGCATAACTTCCTGGACCAAGTGGAGACCGTATGAGAGCTGTCAAAGCCCATACCCGAAAAGAACTAGTTGAACAAGCTGAAATAGCTGAAAAGTTGGCTAAAAAATTTGAACCATCTACCCATAAAGGCAAATGGGGTATGAATAATAAAAGGTGCCGCAACATGGCACAGTCTTCCCAAGCCAAAGGGAAAGAGATTATGTCTGTCGAATTATCAGGAGATGTTCCTCCGAAAACCAAGAAGAGCGGCATCAATAATCAGAAGTTTAAGTTTCCTCCAAAACAGTACTCCTTCAAAGACAAGCGGGTGGTTACAATATTCCACCTACTCCAAAAAGGGAATAAATTGAAGCTGCCAGAGGCTCGACGCCCTAACGAAGTGGGATGCACAAACGATCCTAATTATTGTCTTTTTCATTGGATGTACATCTTCGTACTAACAAGTGCTTATCCTCAAGGACAAAATTCAGGCTTTGGTCGATGCCGGGTTCTAATTCTAACGTCAGAACAAAAGAAAGTCACTGCAGACATGGTGACCCTTGAGTTTGGCAAGACCCTAAAAGTCACAGTTCCTGATGGGTTCTTTCCAATCCCTGAAGCACGGCTGGGAATAAACGATCCTTCAGCTAAATATTAAGAGATTAAGGGTCGGTTCCCTTGACATTGAAAACGGGGGAAATCATGTGGATACACCCAGACCTCGCCCAAGACGAACAGTAGGATCCAAAGAAATCCAAGTCAAAGGGAAAATCCTGCAACGCTATCTCTGTCTTGCTGGATGACGGCGATGTGACAATAGCTTCTCTTAGAGATTCTGAAAGTGAAAGGCACGCTTGCACAGCGCGGGCTGATTTACCTCAGCCAACGGGTAATCGATCAGGAAAATGATACTTGAAACAGTATGAGAAAATTACTAACGAGACATAACAGTAAACGACATCAGTACAAGTACCCATTCCAGCTCCAGTCCCAACCTCAGGAAAAGAGAAGTAGAAAGAAGTTCGGTTTGACCATGTCCTGAAGAAACCTTCAGGCCCGAGACTTAACGTCCCTTTTTGCCTTGACATGCTGGCCTAGTTGGCTAACATCCCAGCTCGTATCATCATACATGAGCTGCTTCGCCTCTCGAAAGAGACAAGAGAGGCACTCAGGGATGCACTGGCTAATTCAGAATCATTTCTGACACATATATCAGAAATTCCTAGAGATGACACTCAATCCTCATGTTTTGAATGTCATCATGTACAGTCGAAAGTACCTGCTATTACTTTCACAGCTGAGGACATGCTCCTCAAGGATAACAAACACGATCGACCTTTGTACTATACTGGATACATCGGGTTGACGTGCATTGAAAGAGTACTGGTTGATCCAGGGTTCGCACTTAACATTATTCCCAAAGGCTCCTCTACTTCTTTGGCATACCGCTGTATCGGTTGTCTGCAATCACTACTACGATATATGGTATTAACACAGCAGTCACCCACTTGGAAAGATTCGTGTCCGTTGCTGAATCAGAAACGTGAAATCAGAAGTGACGTGTTACTGGAACCTTTCCACTGTTTCCGTTGCAGAACCTTTCCACTGTTTCCACGTTTATATCAAACATGAACCCTTTCAACATGGCGACAAGATAAAGATCGACAGAGACTTCACGAGAAAGGATAGTCTCTAGATAAAGATATCACGGAATTCGTGTCTATTCCTTTAATCCCCAGCTCACCTACGGAATGAAAACCTAGGGGAAGCATTACGTTACTCGAAGTAACAAAATGATCCAACGCCTCTGACGGGCAAGGATAGAGGAAATGTTGGCTCATAAGCCCAACATAAGTCCTCGATAACTCATCATGCTGAGGGGAATAGCATGGCTAGCCTAACTCAAACGGTAGTTGGTAAGGCATATCAAACCCGTTGACAGCTGAGGGTTTGCTAAAAATCCTAAGTGACCTCATCCCACTTGATTTCCTCTCTAAAATCACGTACCCGTCCATGGAATGGTAGGACCACATAAGAAGATATTCATTTCTTTGGCAAAATGATGAGTCAAACCTATCATGTTAACATAAACCTCTGATAGTAAGACTCTAACATATTCCTCGGCAAATAAAACCAACATCCCTGCGAATCTGGTCAACATCCCCAGCGAATTAAAATCCACTTATCATTCTCTTCAATAGAATGACAAGATTCACTCAAAATTGCTGTTATGTTCAAACACCTCTAACAGTAACAAAATCCTTGTCACGTTAACATTACACCTCTGACAGGCTGTTTTACAAATCTCGTTCTAAATCCCCATGGAGTTCTCTGACATATAATCTTTCATGAGATTCATATTTCTTAGCTCCCCAGCGAGTCTCTAGTAGACTCTCTTCAAAGTCTATTATTTCCCTCTCAGTTCCCAATGGACTTTCTTGGTTGTCACGTTAACAATACACCTCTGACAATTTCTTTCAAATAATATCCAATGGAGATATCAATTTTTCATGAAATTTACGATCAAGTCTTATTTTCCCGATGGGATTATTTCTTTACCGTTATGTCCAGCTTGTCTCCTCTGAACGGTAGAAATCCTAAGTTTGGTGATTTCTCAATCGGTTATATCTATATTACCTCTGAACTGATAAGAACTAAGTCTCATCTTTTAGTCCAGTAGGGACATCCCTTTGCCGTTATGTCTAGTTCGCAACCTCTGAACGGTAGGGCTCTGAGTTTGGCAACTTCCAATCGGTTATGTCCATATTACCTCTGAACCGATGAATGTCTAAATTTCTCCCTTGTATGGTACTCTAACTGTCATGTCCAGTCAACCACCTCTGAACGGATGAGTCCATAACTTTGTTCTCCTATCCTCTATCAAGGCCGAGAGTTTTTGCTGTCATGTTAACACTAAACCTCTGAACAACGGATTGCACATCTGAGATCCCTTAGTTGGGCATGTCAAGTCATCACCTCTGAACCAATAGGACTCCAAATCCAATCTATCTTTGTAGTCCTTTATGGACTAGCTGCCAAGTTAATACGACTACATCTGGCAGCGATTCGAAGTTTAGTGCGTCTTAGTCTATCATGTTTAGTTTACTACTTCTAAATAGACGGGTCCCTAAAATCGGATTCACCTCTATTTTGTCATCATGTCCAGGTCATCACCTTTGAATGGCAAAATTTTGATTAATCATAGCTAGTTTGTCATCTTTAACTGACAAATTCTAGACTCCACTCTGGTGTCTAATCCATCACAATCAATTCATAAATCTGATAGTCTTTAATCTGTTATGTTAATGTTTACCTTTGAACAATAAAGATCATCAAATTCACTTTGTCCCATTTTATCCCAACAAGGTTTGAATCGTGTCATTTCTTATTTGTGATAATACATCAAATGACTAATTCTATCATGTTCAGTTTATCACCTCTAAATAGATTAGTACTTTCTTTTGAGGGTTATAATATAACTTAAGATTATTACAAACTCAGAAGATAAAACAAGTTGAAAATACAACAGAGGAGTCAAATAAAATTACTTTTTATTTATTCAAAAAGTGGGATACATGGATTACAAGTTACGAGGGTGCTTCGTAAGACTTGATCCGTTCTTCAAGAATGGCCAGCCTGTTCTTCCTCTCCTCAGCAGCTCTGATGAATGCCTGTGATCTCAACTCGGCCTTATTAAAGTTCGCTGCCTGGGACAAACGAGCTTCAATTTCAGCCAAGTTGCTCTCTGCGCTATCTCTTACTGCAGGACTTCGTCATTTTCAGCTCTGAGCTGCTCCAACCGAGCCATCTCCTCTAGACGCACCAATTCAGCCTTGGACAAAAGAAGATTAGCCTTCTTGATCATTTCCTTAGCCTTCTTAATTTTATCCTCGGCATCAAGAAGGGTGCTACTGGAAGTGTAAATGGCATTTCCGATCTCTACTTTCCTTATTTCTAAGGATTTTAAGTCTGAAGATATTGCTTCGGCTGCTTCCTGTGCTACGAGATGGCCTCACGCATTTGAGTATGAGGTGTTCAAGCTCTTCATTAGCAGAGGAATCCAGGTCTGAACCACTGAGACGGCGCCATTCTTCAACATCCTTCTCAAGCCTTTCCACCAGAAGCTCTAATGCGGCAGCCTGGTCATATCCCTTAAAATCTCAATGCTTTTGATATTTCCAGAGAGGACCACCTTTAAAGCAGAAAATGATGTGGTTGAGTCCTTCAAACCAGAGCAACAGATCGCTTTAGGCTTTTGTAAAAGCTATCAACCATCTCAGTCACAAATTCTTTCTCGACTTCAACTACTCCCAGTGAACGAGTGGCCCCTGAAGACAAGCTTCCAGTGGTTTCACTATCATAATGATAGAGGAAATGGCAGAAGCACTGGCTGGAGAAAGACGAGGGATCATCGGTAATCTAAGAGGAGTCTTCATTAAAACCAGTACACCAGCCACAATGGAAGTAGGGCTGGTAACTATTTCAGGAAGAACTGGCTCAACAACCAGTGTCGGAGACGTAGGACTAGTAATTATCCTCAGCCCAGTGGTTGCCAGGGTAGGCAGCATCAAAGAAGCCACTGGCCTCTTACCTACCGATTTAGTTGGGAGTTAGACTGGTTCTGTAGCCACCCTCTTCTCAGCCTCTTTAACTCCACCGGTAGGCTCAGGCTGATAAGACAGCAAGACGTGATACAAGACATCCAACTCGGCAACGTCCGTTGCAGCTGAAGTACTGGCCTCACCCCTGATTCCCTCAGGAAGATCAGCTGCTCCCCTTGAAGTCGATGCACCCAAAGGCGGAACACCTGTAAAAAGGCTTTGTTGAAACAAGACATAATGAATATCAGGGAGAAGTGCTTACAAGAGATCAAAGTATTACTAAGAGGCGATACCGCCTCAGCAACTGTCTCTCTCAGGAGGGACCCTCATGGCAGCGCTAATTCCGTTGGGCTCCATAGAAGAGACTTTGGCAGTTGCGGGAGGGATGTCCGACTCACCTTCGCTCGCCGAGGCCTCTGTGGTCCATCCTATAGAGTTTGAAGCCATTGGACTCTCTTTTGAGGTCCTAGCACCCGAAGGACCGACGTCAGTTGCGTCACCTCTAGAATCTTCTGAGATGACGAGTAGCTAGCCTCATCACCTTTCTTATAAGTAAATAGAGGATCATAATAATCCCCATGTTCTCCTGCAGCCTCGGTTTCTTGGTTTCTCGTGCAGTCTCGGTTCCTAAATCATAG